>JAODLM010000610.1:0-192385 GCA_036937905.1 Salvia rosmarinus
TCTCGAGGAGAGCGCGAGCTCGCCTTCATAAGCGAAGCCGGTCACAGGGCGGTCGCACGGTGCACTACAGAAAATTGGCCTCCGCGGCTCACAGTGGCGACCTCAGAGATAATCCGCTCTCGGTGGACCCGTCAGCAAGGCACTTGGCATGATCGGCGTAACCGCCTCCTCCATGGGTTCTTCTATAATCGGACCCGATGGAGCACAGTTGGTACAACCTCCATGCGGGGCGGGCGTCGTCGTTCTGGACGATCTAAATACGTCTCATGTCTTCCACGATGGGTGGCCGATCTTTGAACTTCTTCTTTGTTGGGCCACAGGGAAGCGTTTGTTAACCTCGCCCGAGGATCCGTCTTGGGTGTTTAATTCACCATACATTGATTATAATCCTAGCATGCGTCTATATAATTAATAGCAACACGTTGGGGTTTACTCGTGTTTACCTTTGGATCTGTCGAGGTGGATCGAGCAGGATGAGCAGTTGAGCGATTCGAGACTCTTTACTTTGACCTTACGGGCTGTATCCGGATGCAATCTCCGGCGTCGGTGAGGGCGATCTATGGAGAATACTACAAGAAATCCCTCGACCACAGGCTAATTTTCGAGATTGACTCTTGTGAAGTGGCGGTGCTCTCAATATCAAGCGTTAAGACTTTATCTCGTACCTTATATTTATAATGCACTACCTTAATCTATATGGAATATTACCGTAATCTATATGGAATATTACCATACTCTTAGGATTATTTCCATACTCTTAGGATTATTTCCATACTTTCAAGATTATTACCATAATCTTATATGGAAATGATCTGTACACTCTACTATAAATATAATTATATCCATGTGGGATAAAGAGAATAAATCTTTCCTTTGAGAAGCGGTGAGAGCGCGATTTCTTCCAGGTAGCTACGGGCTGGATGGGCCAGCCGAGGATCAATCTGAGGAATAAAGATGGGCCTCAAATAAATTAATTATCTTATGTTCGACCCGAACATAAATTAATTTATAAACATTCGATCATGCCACTAGAGAAAGAATGTTGACTTACCCTTTATTCACAAAGTTGAGTCGGGCTTGCACTTAGACATTCTGAATCCCGTATTTAAGATATCGAGCGTCCATTAATCATTTATAGCAATCATTTGCTTAAGCGATTAATAACTTCATTTCCTTAAGTAGTACCACTCGACCTTATTATTGTACTTGAGCTAACTTTCGACCTACGGGGTTTAGTACTGATAAACCTTTGAGCTCCCAAGGGGCGTCATCATCCTAGCGGATCGGTGACTCGTCTGAGATAACTAGCGTGACATCTGAAGTACCACCAACGAATCACGGAGAATCTTGGTTAGAACATATAACCTCACGCATAACAAGTCAAAGTGATGGTGACAACTCATACTCACCTAATACCTTATCGAGGTTTAGATCATCGTAAGTCACGAGATCTTGGTTCGCACGGCCAGTCGGAAAGAAGAACCGTCTCATTGTGATCCTTGATACGTGGTTGGGCGATACCCGGCGAGACAAGCAACTAAGTCAAGTCCACTTATCTATCACTGCGGCTAAGCGAGCAACTCGTCCTTAAGTCGTCTCGGTGTGAAACTTTTATATCGTTAAGCGACCAATCATACGGACTTACGTGATCTTCACACACCGTATGATCTAACTTATATATGAGATAAGGGGACCGGATATATGCAATCAAGAATTCAAGTCGAGATAGGAGATTGTAATAGTGGTAATAGAAACATTGTATACAAGCTCAACCAAACCGCTTTCAAGTGTCAAATCCAACAATCTCCCACTTATACTAAAGCAAACTTTTAGTATACAATGTGTCTTTCTACTAGCTATTACAAACAACCATCACTTTGCTTCTCCCACTTATACAAAAGTTTCCTTTCTAAGTGGGTGCCATCAAGCATAATCCAAGTCCTCTAACGTGTCCGCCGTAGACTTTTGCGGCGGTGCTCTTCGTGAATGGATCCGCTAGATTTTCCGTCGTGTCAATCTTTTCAATCAAGACGCCACCTCGTCTAACGATTTCTCGTATGACATTGTACTTTCTCTCTATGTGTTTAGTCGCTTTTGGGTCCGGTGGTTCCTTCGAGTTTGCCATCGCACCGAAAGTTATCACGAAGAAACTATGATACTCTTGGGCAAACCGGTGCCACGTCTAGATCCACGGTGAGTTCTTGAACCATACCTCGCTTGAAAGCCTCAAGGCGGCTACATATTCGGCTTCCATGGTAGAGTCCGCAACGCATCGCTTTGCTTGACCGCCAGATACGGCTCCACCTCCCAAGGTAAACACATAGCTCGAGGTTGACTTTTCTCATCACGGCCGGCTTGGAAATCCAGAGCAATCAGATAACCCAAAGGCATTAGACTATCTCGCATGGTAAACCAGCTTATAATCTCGAGTCCTTTTCGGTACTCGAGTATATGCTTCTTCGCAATTCGATGAGCTTGTCCGAGTTAGATCGATATCTAGCTACTATACTCACCGCGACAGCGGATATCGGTCTCGTGCATAGCATTGCGCACATGAGACTTCCTACATGGAAGCGTGCAGCGAACTTGTCTCATTTCCTCTATCTCCTCTTGGCAAATATAGGGTGTTGCGTTTAGAATAAAGGCGCCATGTCCGAAAGGTAGCAATCCTTTCTTGGCGGTTTGCATACTAAAACTAGTAATCACGAGATCAATGTAAGGCGCCGAGATAAGCTCGACATTTTCTTCTTGCGATCTCAGTAAACCTTGATCCCGAGAATGTACGTGATCTCCTAAGTCTTTCATTTTGAAACCGATCGGATAGCCAACTCTTTACGCCTCGATGCGCGACTTCACGTTGTTGCCAACTAGAAGGATGTCATCTACATAAAGTGCAAGAAATACCACATCACTGTTGACATCTAACCGATACACACAACTCGCTAGGCATTGGGTAAATCCATGGGACTTTACTACCTCGTCAAAGCGTAAGTTCCATGATCGGGAGGCTCGCTAAGTCCATAAATGGACTTCTTAAGCTTCCATACTAGATGCTCTTCACGCTTACCACATAACCTTGGTGTTCGTCGCATATAGATGTCTCTGCCTTCCTCAAGGTAACCGCTTAGAAAAGCGGTTTTAACGTCCATTTGCCGAACCTCTAGGTTGAGTGGTCATGCTATGGCTAGAAGAATTACGATGGACTTGAGCATTGCTGTCAGGTGAAAGGTCTCATCAAATCGATGCCCTCAATCAGTGTACCCTTCGCTCTGCTGGCACGCTTTAAAAGCCAAACCTCTCCATCGTAATCTCTTCCTCTCAGTATATCCACTTCTACCTATGGCTTCCTCGCCATCCAGTGAGAGTGTCTTTCATATACATCCATAGCCGTTATGGACTCCATTTCTAAGTCCATAGCGGTGTGCCATGATCTTGCATCAATATCTCAGATCGCTCTCCTTGTATGTCCATGGGTCGATTATCGCATATTCGTCTGCTCACGACTAAATCCGAAGATTCACCCACGACATAAATCGCTCGGGTTGACGAACAACCCTCCCACTACGACGAGGTTCTACAGCACAATGGCAACGGTGGAGTGCAGACACTTGTGGTTCTCTAACTTGCACAACTTGCATGTAGGTACCACTTGCATGCGGTCGGTATCTCCAAAGTAACTCGACCCACTTCAATTTCTTGAAGTATCCGTGTCGATCCTCCCACTGACTCGACATCTCGCACCTTCGCCTAATTCGGTGGTGGAATACGATCATCTTCTAATTCTTCAAGAATGATTTCAACTTTGGACTTATGATTTTCATGTAGTCTCTTCTAAGAATCGAGCATTAGTCTTTAATAATGACCTTCCGATCCTTGGGACTATAGAATAAACCACCTTCGTCCTCTAGGATAGCCAATAAACAAATTTTGCGTCGGATCTAGCCTCAACTTGTCGACCTTCTTGTTCGGCACATGTCTTGGATTGCCCATATCCTTATGTGGCTTAAAGCCGGCTTGCGCCCAAACCACAACTCGAAGGGTCTTTTCGACCGGGACTAACTAGATTTAGCAAGTATGCACGTGTCTCTAAGGCATATCCCGAACGAAATAGGCAATGTAGCATAACTCATCATCGATCTAACCATTTCCAAAAAGTCATATTTCTCGCCGACGACACACCGTTTCTTTGTGGTGTGCGGGTGAAATCTTGTTGGATGTAATCCCACATTTCACTAGATAGTCCATAAACTCGTTCGAGGTATTCGCCACCGCTGATCGCGGATCGGACAGATGACTTGATACTCTTACCTAGCTTCGCCCACTTCCGCCTTTAAACTCTTTGAATTTCTCAAGCATCTGACTGCGGTGAGCGGTATATGTATCCGTTTTGAGTGTCGTCAATGAAAGTGACAAAATACTGCACCTCCACGAGCTTGTGTGGACATAGGTCCACACAGTCGAAATGGACTAACTCCAACATTTCTTTGGCTCTATAACCGCTTCGCTTTGAAGGGTGCCGTGACATCTTACCTTCTATCACAGGATTCGCGGTGGGAAGCGAATGGCAGTGAGATCACCCAACGCTCCATTCTTAGCGGTCTTTGGATCCTATTTAGATTGATGTGACCTAATCTAAGATGCGAGAGAAAAGTAGAGTCATCTTGCGAAGAAAACTTTCTCTTTTAGGGTTTGATGAAGATCAACATAGTTATAGTATTATGTTTTGCGAGAAATAGTATAAAGCGAATTATATAAAGTGCCAACACGGATAACCGTCATTTCTTATGATAGAAACACCTTATCAAAAATAATGAATATCCATGAGTAAATAATTTGAAAGCAGAAACAAGGTTCACTGAAAACCGGCACATATAAACGTCTTTCAAAACTAAACGTTGTCCCAAAACATAAAGAAACATCTCCAATCGCAACAGCTTGACTTTCGCGCGATTGCCATGGAGATCGTTATCTCGCCATCAAACATTTCTCCTTGTCGCGGGAACCCGCAGGTGTAACAAACATGATCGATTGCTTTATCTACTACCCAAGAATGGGTAGAACAAGTCGCTAAACATGTTTCCGTTACTAAAGCAAGCTGCGTACTTGAGCCTCGAGCATAGGGCACTTGGCCTTCAATGCCCCGTCTTACCGCACTTGAAGCACTTGCCTTCTCCTTCGCTTCTTGAGCCTCCGTTGGCAACCATGTTCTTGTTCCCATTACCCCACTATTTGCCTTGCCTTCTACCACCTTTGGCACCCCTTTTTCTATTTCCATTTGCATGATGAAAATTTTGGGCCCTTAGATGTGCTAGCAAGAGCATGTGCTCCTTTTCCCATAACTCCTTCCGCAAACAGCGAGATCATTAAGCAACCGACTAAGTGTAAACTCGGTCTTGCTCATGATCGCATTCACGCGAAAGTTCTCAAAAGACTTGGGCGGTGTATTGAGGATGATATCGACCTTGGCCGGCCGTCAATACCTCCTCCCAACCGATCAAGACTATCCATGAGAGTCATGTGGGAGGCATGTTCATGGACGAACTACCTTCTTCCGTCTTACACGCCAAGATTTCTCTCATTGTGTGGAAGCGGTCGTCCGATCATTGCCCAAACTTACTCTCGAGACTTGACCAAATATCGGTCGGCGTCTACCATCGATGATCTTTGTTGCAAGCCTTTGGACATCGTAGTCATCGTATAGCATTTAGCCATATTGTTTGACTTATTCAAAGTGCTCGCCTCTCGCTCATTAGTCGATCGTCGATAAGGGCATCGGGTTTAGGAGTAGTGAGAACAAACATGTGTTCTTCAAATGATAAGAACATATTCCATGTTCGTTTCCACTCGATAAAATTTGGACGGATAACGCATTTTGTGCGAGCATATTGATAATCGGTAAGAGACATATGCAAAGCGATAATGTAAACACATAAGCATACGATCGCAAATAATTACGTAACAATAATATTGTAACCTTTTGATAAAACAATAATAATTGAACCTCCAATCGCCCAAGGAATTCCACATCTGAGCCAGCGTGTGGGCGTTTACACATGAACCCCGACCGGACTAAAATATAACTTTTAGTCGCTTAATTTCAATCCATGTCAACTTATCCTTATGACAAATGAAATTAATGATTGGACCTTACTGAACCACACCACTATCGCGAAAGGACTTGGCGGAAGTTGTACTTGAGGTGATGTCTAAGCAATGACCACAATTTTAATAAATAGAAGATGAATTCTTAGAATTGGTATACTCTCCTCGGACCATACCGCTTCCAATTCAAATTCTTTGTTATCTCGTTTATATCTATCTCTAGAGAACTTATGAAAATCGCACATGCGAAGCCACGCGTGTGGGCGCTTTACATGAAACTCCCACTTCTCAATAGATTTAAAATATTTTATTTAGAAATCTCATCTAACAAACTTATGATAAGCAGTGCAAGCAAGCCCAGGCGTGTGTGCGTTCGCCACTCACGACAAGGTCTCACTTTGTTTAGAGATCAAAAGTGGAGGTCTTGACATTTTAATTTGAAAAATTAATTTGTCGGGTTGCTCGCTTAGTCTTTTTATTCAAAAGGTTTGTCCATGCATCACGTAATCCTAGCATGCTTTTCTATAGAACTCAACATGTAAAACATGCTTCATGAAATTCTAAAATATGCTTGATAAACGCGATAAACCTAGCATGCTTACTATGCGCGTCGATTACGTAAAACACTTACGGGTTTGTCAACGTAATAAAACATACATAGCGTATGCTACTGCATTATTTAAACATCCACGACATGCATATGAGCGATAAAAATAAAATAAAGCGTTCATCGCGCCCAATCGTGAAACACGCACATTTAAATCTAATCTATTACATAGATTTACAAAGTACGATTTAAACTTGAAACAGGCCTCGCGTGCGGGCACGGACCGGATTCAACAATGGGCCTCGCGTTGCGGGCACGGGCGGAAAATCTGGAAAAAGCGGTGCGGGCGGGTCATTAAAATGTGCCGGGCCGCGCTGGGGCAAAGCCCACCGGCGCCCGACCTCATGCGCCGCCTGCCCGCGTCTTCTCGCGGGCTGCCCATGGTCGCTGGCGACGCGCCGCGACCGTCGAGCTGCGCTCGCGGCCTTCCCGAGCGCCGAACGAGCGCCGAGAGGCGTCGTCGCCCGTGCCGGCGAAACCGCGACCGATGCTTTCGCCGCTGCCGGCGGTCATTCATGCCGCAACGCCCGTCGCCGCTTCGCTAGCTCGCCGCTCTTGCGCGCGTCGCCTCGCGATCGCCGATCGCCGCGTGGCGCCGAGGGATCTCGCGTGACGCACGCCCTGCCGCCCGCGCCCCGCGATCGCCTCTAGCGACCGCGAGGCTCGGTCATGAGATACTCCCGAACACCGCCGAGACCTATTTTTCCCGTCGTTTCGTTCTTCGTTCTTTCGTCTTCGTTTTGCTTTACGTATAAGATTTACATAATAAAATCTAATCTAACCACGGATTTTCTCGTGGTGTAAAACAAAACCAACAAAACAATGAACGAGCCACGATGAGCGACAAATCCATAATTATTAAACGCGCGTAATAATCAGCGTGAATTAATCCAGCAGAGCCAAGATTGCGATCCGTGCTCGATACCAATCAGTAAGGAAAGCGTTTGTTAACCCTCGCCCGAGGATCCATCTTGGGTGTTTAATTCACCATACATTGATTATAATCTAGCATGCGTCTATATAATTAATAGCAACACGTTGGGGTTTACTCGTGTTTACCTTTGGATCTGCCGAGGTGGATCGAACGGGATGAGCGGATTGAGCGGTCGAGACTCTTACTGACCTTCGGATCGTATCCGGATGCCCAATCTCCAGCGTCGAGTGAGGGCGATCTATGGAGAATACTACAAGAAATCACCCTCAACCTAGGCTAATTTTGAGATTCACTCTTGAAGTGGCGAAAATTTGCTCTCAATTATTAAGCATTAACCTAGACTTTATCTCATACCTTATATTTATAATGCACTACCTTAATCCTATATGGAATATTACCATAATCCTATATGGAATATTACCATAATCTATATGGAATATTACCATACTCTTGGGATTATTTCCATACTCTTAGGATTATTTCCATACTTTCAAGATTATTACCATAATCTTATATGGAAAGGATCTATGCATATACCATAAATATAATTATATCCATGTGGGATAAAGAGAATAAAATCTTTCCTTTGAGAGAGGAGGAGGCTACCGATTTCTTCCAAAGAGCTACGGGACTGGATGGGCGACCAGGATCAAATGCAAGGAATAAAGATGGGCCTCAAATAAATTAATTATCTTATGTTCGGCCCGAACATAAATTAATTTATAAACATTCGATCATGCCACTAGAGAAAGAATGTTGACTTACCCCTTTATTACAGAAGTTGAGTCGGGCTTGCACTTAGACATTCTGAATCCCTCAGATTTAAGATATCGAACGTCCATTAATCATTTATAGCAATCATCGCTAAAACGACATAACTTCATTTCATAAGTAGTACCACTCAACCTTATTATTGTACTTGAGCTAACTCAACTGCGGGGTTTAGTCTGATAAACCTTTGAGCTCTTAAGGGGCGCCATCATCCTAGCGGATACGGTGACTCGACTGAGATAACTAGCGTGACATACAAGATCTGCCACCACCCAAGATGCGGAGAATCTTGGGTTAGAAATATAACCTCACTCATAACAAGTCAAAGTGATGGTCAAGAACTCATACCACCTAATACCTTATCGAGGTTTAGATCATCGTAAGTCACCGAGATCTTGGTTCTTCACGACGGTCGGAAAGAAGAACACATCTCCTGTGATCCTTCAATACGTCGAGACGTATCAAAGATAGACAAGCAACTAAGTCAAGTCACTTATCTATCTATCTGCACCTTAAACCGACAACTCGTCCCTAAGTCGTCTCGGTGTGAAACTTTTATATCTCATTAAGCGACCAATCATCTGGACTTCGTGATCTTCACACCTTGTATGATCTAACTTATATATGAGATAAGGGACACGAATATATGCAATCAAGAATTCAAATCGATAGGAGATTGTAATAGTGGTAACGAAACATTGTATCAAGCTCAACCAAGCGCTTTCTGAGATACAAATCCAACAGCCCTCCTCATCCCTCAAAGACCATACCCTCTGCCAAGAAGCTCGAACTCGGTCGTCGACGGATATGGTAGTTCCAAGAGCTCGGTGGATTGCCTTCTCGTACTCCGCATGCTCCCGACACCCGAACTAGCCTCTCGCGATCGGCCGAGTCGCCTCACATTATATCAGCGCCTTGGATGGCATCGGCGGATAAGTCGCCGCGGATTTCGTCATATGCGATCCTTAACTTTAGAGCCTCGTTCACCGGCCGGCGGCCACTTCCCAATCAGCCTCGCAACTTCTTCTTCGGTCGGCGGACGACGCCTTGGCGACATCCATGGTGACCAAAACTTGGGTCATTTCGTGACCATTTCCTCCAGGAAAAGCACCCTTCGTCCTCGGCCCGAGGCGCCTCGGACCTCTTTTAACTTGGTCAACAATTCATGATCGAGTCCAAGGCATTCAGGTGTGGAGTCCTGTAAATAAACAAGACAATACACATTTCAAAATGTTGTGTTTATTACTTAAAAAGTGGGAAATTATTACAAGGGCCCAGGATCCTATCTACCCCGGCGGTTCAGACTATTACATCAGGTCCACTGACCTCAGGCCTATTGCGGACTCGCCGACCTCGATGCTCTCTGCGGTTGGCCCTCCACTGGAGCTCCAAGACCGCCTCTCCTCCACCTCCTCCCCGGCTTGACCCGCACCTCGGTAGTAGCTCACGGAGCTCGGGATCTTCGTCCTCCTTGACTTTGGCGACGACCTCGGCCGTCGGGAGGGACGGATGGGCGCTTGAGCCTCCAAAGACGGGAAGGAGCCAACCCCGAGATCACCCAGGCGTAAACCTTGTTCGGCTCTCGGAGGTCGACCTCGGTCCACCATGCTTGACCTTATCAAGTCGGGCATGGCGACCGCCCGGCTCCCCAGTGATCCGACACCACATTCGGCTTCGAGACGGCGGCAAGATCGGCAATAAAGGCCGAAGCTCTGAATCGATGAGCTCACTTGCAAAGGCCCTCGCCAGGGTCCCCGATCGGCCACCTAGCACCCCTCTCGTCATGAGCTCCTTCTTCGCCCGGCCAACTCCCTCGAACCTCTTGACCTCCCGCCGGCCTCCAGTGCCTAACCCTCTCTTCGTGGCGCCTCAAGCGGCAGCCTCCGGCCTCGGCGAGCCCTTGCGGCCTCGGCTCACGCCAGCGGCTGACCACGGCGGTCTCAAGATCCGCCGCGCGCGAAAGCTCCGCCCCGGCGCCTCATACCGGGTGAGCTCGGCGACCGGCCGACGGCGATTCTGCAGCCCTCAAAGAACACGCTGCAGGCCCCCGTCACCGAGCTCCCACCCTAAAAAGCGGAAAGAGTTGTACAGATCGCAGAGCGCACAATCAAATGTGGAAGAACTTTGTACCTCGGGAGGTGCGGCCAAGCAGGCGGTGCACCGACTCGAGGCGGCCACGAGGCCGTGACTCGATCTTGGTGGACCCACTTTGAGGCCGTGACTCAATCTGCCGGCCGACCCCGCTGAGGCCCGCTCATGATTAGCCCATATTGTCGACCTTCGGACCCTTGCTAGGTCCACCTGATTCATCTTCTTCGCAGCTCCTCGCTCGGCGATCGTGAGCCCGCCTGCGCAGTCGGCTTGCACCGCATTTACGGAAGAAAGTCGTGTTAGCACAAAGAAAATCGGACGATAAGGACTAAGAAGATGGGGATGCCCTCGCCCGTCCGACCCCCGATCCCGACGCTCCGACCCATAAATACTCGATCCGGCCTTCTTCAGTCATCCCGGTGTAACTTATGGATAAAATCTCACCAAGGCTGCTCGGCCTCCTCCATGTGGCCCATGGCTTGATTTTTGGGTCCGTCATCGCATCGAGGCCCCACTCATACCTAGGATGCCCCTCGTCCCGGGAAGAAATACCTATTCGCCGATGGGACACTTTAGGGGGCTACCTTAAATTTCAAATGAGAGACAGATAGTACACTCTCCCATAGGTCTCGACACTAAAAAGCGCATCGAAGACCTCGAAGGAGAACTCGCCGGCAATGCCATAGCAAGAGAGCCCTAGCCCCACCACCCGACCTAATGGAATTCGAGGTCAATTGACAAATGGGGATCCGGAAATACTCTTGAAAGCTAAGATAAATGGGGTCGGAGGATACCCAAGACCCGCCTCAAACTATCTACATACATGGTAATAAACCCCAGGAGAAACCGCCGCCTATCATTCGGCCGCGGCAGCACCACTCGCCTCCTCCCGGATCGGTATTCTTTAATACTTCAAAAGCTCCTCCAAAGTGTCAAGCTCGACCTCGCCACGCCCACTTTAAGTCCATCCCATACCGATGATCTTGACGGAACCTAGAACTAAGTCCTATGGACTTACCCCAGCCGTTATAGCACATGTAGTCCTTTACGTCGGGAGCAGGCGGCGTAACCCGAGGCGTAAATAGAACTTTCGAGCGAGAAGACGAAGAAGATGAAGAAAACATACTTACTTTTCACAGAATATATGCCCTCAATGAGATCGAAGAAGTCGGAAAATTTCTAATTTTTCTCTCAAACAAGCGTCGAAGGGAAAGTGAACAGTTGCCTCATTTGGGCCTATTTATAGGACAAAGGCGCTAAAAGCTGTCGCTTCAACCGAACCCGTGATTGGATGTGGAGTCCATGGCGCACCGGCTCGAGTGCCCAACTACCGCTTTGCGCGTATGACGACGCTAGCGTAAGATAGACCGCCATCGACATCGCAATCATCACACGGACCCGGCGTCCTCCGGACGGCGCCTCGGTCGCACTCGGCCTTCCCCAAATAACAAGGGATCCAGATCGGACCTCGGCGCCCCATCAACAAAGCCGCCGCTACGAAATGTCTCCATCCATATCGGAACTCGGCGAACCAAGTCAGATCGGTGCCGCCCGGTGCCGCGCCCCAAGATCCCTAGAAGGCGGTCACTCGGGGCGAACCTCGACACCATCCAAAGATGACTTCTCCATCTAGATCCACCTCTCGATCGGACCCCAGATCCTCCAAAAGCGGTGCGGCTCCGGATCGGACCTCGGCGTAACTTCGCAGGGGTCGATATCCGTGTCGGACTTGACTTCCTTCTCGTAGCACGCCTGTCCAAGCGCGGACAACGCACCACCCAACCCGATTCGGCACCGGATCGCCAAATAAACCCTCACGTCAAAAGACAACACCGCCGACAACAACGGTGAGCAACACCTCACCCGGCAAGCGCTTTCTTCACTCCACCCCGGCATCGGCATCCGACTATTCGGGGAGGGGCTATGATGGGATATGGCCCAACCGATCATGCCCACTAACAGCCCAAACGAGCCGGGCCTAACGTTGGAAGTGGGCCCACGTAAAGCCCAAGGCGAGCCTAATCGCCCCCAAAACCTGGCCCCGGAACCAAAGTCAGCGCCACCTCCACGTGGCGCACGGAGCGAAGCGCCCCCGCCCGCCGATGGAGGACACACGGGGAAGAGCCACGGCGATGGAGGCACGCCGGAGGAAGAGTCCGCCGATGGAGAGATTGGCGCGCGGTAGCGCAGTTCTGAGATGTATAAATAGAAGGAAAATTGACATAAAAGGGTTGGAAACTTATTGAATGCTAAGAGCTTGTAACTACACTCACTGTACTCTAATCATAGTGAAAGTATTGAGGAATCACTCCTCCGTGGACGTAGATCTCATTAACGATCGAACCACATAAAAGCCTTGGTGTTCTTTATTGCTTTACACAAATCTCGCGTAACTAGATTTATCATAAACCGTTGGTTAGCTGCAATTTTAAAAAAAGGTTAAATATATGATGAAATTTTTTGGAGACCGACCATGGTAACATTTTTTTAAAAACCCATCGGATGGTCTCATATTTTTTAACCAATTAGATGGAGACACATGCTTTCATCCCATTGGTTCCGTTAGATTTTTCTTTATATTAAGATATTTTTTATATATTATATTAAATTAAAATTAAAAATACTAAAATTAATACTTTTTTTCATTCTCTATGAAATAGAGATCAAATTTGTCATAATTATACACACTAAAATTCTCTTATTTTCTATACTATAACATTCAACTTCCCTGCAAAAGTTCTATATTTCTTTCTTTTCCTATGGATCCAAACCACAATACTTTCTATAATTCCCAAAATTTATCTTACTCTCAACATTATTATCGAGCATATGTGACAAAAATTCGCCGACAACAACTGAATGTTCAATTTTTATCATTTATTTATGCACTTGTTTATTTTCAATTTCGTAGTTTATGTCCTTACTTGTTTCAATTTTGTATTTCAATTATTGTCATGTTTTCTATTATATGTTCATTTGCACTTTTTTCAACTTTTCAAATTTTTTTTCTAATAATTTAAGTTTATTTTAATAATTTTTATTTAAAATAATTATATTATAATTATAAAATAAAATAATAATATCTAATGTCGTGGTTAGTTGGTTGTAGTGGTTAGGGATAAACTATTAAAATTATATATGGTTGGATTGGGAAAAATATTAAATATGTGAAGAAGAGAAAAAAAAATACATTGAAAAAGTTGATTGATTGAATTGTTGAGATGGTCAAGATAAACGTAATCTAAAGCAACAAAGCAAGCTTCATCTCTTTGCCTATCACAACCCAATTAGAAAATCCTCATACAAAATTTCCCACTCAAGAATATCTTGCTCTAGATAGTAATTTTTCGATATTATCAAATCATCATGCACAGTGGTAGAGCCACATGGAAGCAAAGGTAGGCGTAAGCCCATGCCAACTCTTTTTTATTATTATTATTATTCTTCAAATATCAATAATTATCGAAATTATTATCACAAACCCATGCCAACTGCAATGAACGGAAGGAGTAATTGTGCAATAAAGTCAAAACTACACTGATCATGCATCCACCCTCCATCAAGTCTCAACCTCAAATAGTAGTCGATCAACCAACGACAATCAAAAGTAATAAAAGTTCAAAATATAAATCAAACAAGTATCAAACTCAAAGTGGAAATAAAAGATCATAACGATGACATAATAACCATTCACCATTGAGGATAAAGCACACTCTGCCTATCATAATATATCCCTAAAAAGGATGTGAAGCCGGATTTTTTAAGGGGTCCAATTAATTATAATTTTAAAAGGTATAAAATAAAATTATAAAATAATAATTATTTAATAATATAATGAGTTTATTATAATCCTTTTAGAAATTTGATTGGTAATATTAATTCATATATAAAACTTTATTATTTGCATATATCTTTTATTTTATTAATATAAAATAAATTATAGAAAAGAAACGAAATAGCATTTTATCAACATAAAACAAATTATAGGAGAAAAAAGGAAAGAAAGATAAAGGAAAGAAAAGGAAATAAAAGAAAATAAGTATAGAAAAAGAAAAAGAAAATATGTAACTAAAATGAATCGAACCAAGATCTCTTAAATGAGATAAAAATCCTAACACATTAGACTAAAATAGATTTAGTTATTAAATGTTAAATATTTGTAGAGAGCACACATGTTTAGCTAATAATTAATTCACATAGTGTTATTATTTGCATACATATTTTATTTTATCAATATAAAACAAATTATAAGAAAGAAAAAAAGATCCCAAAATAAAGAGAATAAATATAATAGAGAGAGAGGGAAAACACAAATCAAAAAGAAAGAAACATAGAAGGGGAAAAAAAAAGGAAAGAAAGAAAGATAGGAAAAAAAGGAGACCACAAACAGAATTGAAAAAAAAAAAAGGAAATAGAGAAAGAAAAAAAAAAGGAAAGAAAGAAACATGGGAAAAAAAGAGGAGAGAGGGGGAAAAAATGACAAGAAATAGAAGGAAATAGAAGGAAGAAAGACGAAGAAAAAGAGAGAAGAGAGGCTGCTTTGAGGTCAAACTCGGTCTCAATAGATACCAAAGTGACTCTTAACCAACGGTACAGTGAAACACTCATAATATTACATTACATATAAAATATATAAATTTTTAAAAAAGTTGGGGTCTTGTGGACTCCAGCGCCCTATGTGGCTCCGTCCCTGCCTAATTCCACTCAAAATTCAAGTTGTCTGTCTCCTCAAAACCATTTTCCTAAACCCTCCCATTTTAGGCAAAGTCCTTCGTTTTCAATAGAATTCACGAAGATAGAGACATATTTTGAATAACAGCTCATGCCCTAGCTTCAAAGTAAACAACAATTAGGAGTTAATCGACCAATTTCTTAGCGGTTGACAATTGGAGATATATTATCTTTTGCACTATGTGTATTCAAAGAACCAAAGTTATAATCTAATCCAAATGACATACGCATGGCTATAACAAATAAATTGACCGGGAGAAAAAGGGCTTTTTGCTCAAATCAGTAAAACACGCAAATTCTAAAAAACAACGGCTTACCTGAGAACCTTGGCTGCAGTCTGCAGAAGTTGGTAAGCTAGCGCCGCGTACAGTGATGTTGTTTTCCGGAGACTAGAGTTGCAGAGAGGGAGCACAGAGAGAGAGGTGTGCTCTGACTGACTGTGAGCAATTAGAGTAGAAGATTAGAGGAGAGTTGCAGAAAATTTCTAAAATTTAATTTACATCTATTTTTTTTATTAGTTATCAATATATACATATATTTAAATATATAAAAAATAATAATGAATTAATATGCATCGGTACACCGATTAACGCCATATATACCGATACTCGATAAATCACGATAGTCCATACGTGATATCGATCGGATTAAACTATTATCAGGTAATCGAGTACCCGATAACCAATCATGTATCGAGTCGAGTTGAATATATATGATACTCGGTAACCGTTTAGTCACCCTAATTACATGTGTATCACAAAATGCTTTTGAGTATGTATGCTTCAACATCTCATTTTAAAAATTAATTATTTAGGGAAATTAAATTATAGATCTTATAAAGTTGTTCAGTTATTGTGATCAAATTTCAATTTCGTTCCGGTTTAAAGAACCAAAATTTTACATTATATATCAAATTTTTAATTGAAACCTATTACCTAAAACTAGCGCAAAAATCATAATGAAATCAAAACAAATCAAGTATCGATATTTAGGGGATTAGATTTCATTCAAATTGGGATTTAGGGGATGGGAATGAGTTCACATTGTTACCTATATTTAGAATTTTTTTAAGAATAAAAAAATTATTTTAAATATTAAACAAAACCAAATTGAACCAAATAAATTTCGAATCTACAAAATATTTAATCGAATCAAATTGAAAAGACTAAAAGTCGAACAAAATCAACTTCAATTCCTATGTCTCTAAAATTAATGGAAAAGCTTAATGCTCTATTGTCCTCTCTTTATCCATCTGTTTATAAAAGAGCATTATACTCCAATATCTCTCGACTTAGGGGGTGTTTGGTATCTTATTTTTTTAGAACTTTTATAAGATGTTTTAAAAGGTAATAAAGGAAAATATTCGAGAAGTACAGTAGCTTTTCTACTAAATAATCATGTACTTGTACAGTAGTATTTCTGCTAAAGTGTTAAAAGGTAATAAAAGGAAAATATTCGAGAAGTAAAATGTGTATAACAAATTTTAGAATTCAGACATCATGCACATAAGTCTGTTGTAAGTAGTAATGTTAAAATTTTAAGGCAAAAAGAAAAGTTAACAGATAAAGGTCAAAATAAACCAAACTCACTCGAGTTTAACCAATTTTGAAAATTCAACTCGACTTTTGGGTATTTCCCCATTTAATAGCCCATTATTGTTGATCTGCTAACTAGTCATTCCTAATTAACATTGGTTTTGAATGAGACTGTTGGTTGTATTGCATCAATTTTGTTAGTTTCATGTTACAAATTTTAATTTTTTTTATAATTATTTTGACACCAGTGCATTTTTGTTTTGCTTTGGGAGAAGTTTATTTGGTTTGAAAATATCGAATGAAATAAACAAGTTATAGTTCTCCGATAAATCTTGTGTATGCGAGATTCATGAAAACAGTAAAGAACACGAGAGGCTTTTACGTGGTTCGATCAAAAGAAAGATCTACGTCCACGGAGGAGTGATTCTTCAATACTTTCACTATAAGCGATTACAATGAGTGTATCTAAAAGCTCGAGTATTCAAATAGTTGCTCACCCCTCTACCTTTAATCTAACTTATATTTATACATGTTGTGGATCACTCTAGATTACTACGGATCCGATCTCGTAAGAGATATTCACTTGAATATCTCCTTCCATATCTGATAGGATATGGTTGATCTTCAAAAGGGTTTAGGTGTCGGGCGGTAGAACCACGTGACCGTCTATTAGGTCGGGCCAGTTCACTTGGGACTTGGCCTCTATTGAGGCAGTGGTTGAGCCATATCCCATCATTCTCCTTATTCTACATAAATTTTACTCAAATCCATCCGAACATTTTGGCATAAGGATTCGAGTTTAACAGTCGGAATATATAGTTATGTAATCAATGTGTAGAAAAGTTTGATTCAATTGATTAACGTAAATACAATATAAATTAGAATGGAGACTTTGTTACATGTCATGGTCCATGCCTACTCAGAGAAGAGGTTTTCACGAAGTCAAAAAACTCAATTTCACAATTAATAAATACTGTTCTATTGATACATGACATATTTGTCAATATTGGGAGCTTGACATCATAGTTCAAATAATAATGAGACTTGCAATATTTTGGCCGGTTTACTAAATTAATAACATTATGGGTGCTCGAATCATAAGATTCAAATCTTTAGACCGATAATATCATGTCTTTAGATGAAACCCCTACATATTGTTGTACTAAATAATAGAATTATTGAAAGTCCTACTTATTGTTACACTAAACAATAGAATTATTGATGCACAAATCCGGTTAACTAAGATCAATCCACACACATTTTGATGGCAACCTACCAATATTAAACTAAAAAACAACATAGATGCACTAAGTGGAAGATATCATTTTTTTTTGACGAAGAAGATCTGCTTTTACTATTGAGCAACACACTTTGAGTAAAGGCTTAAAGCGTTGATCCGTGCAATTAGGGATGTCAATGAGTGGGCTCTATCCAAACCGATCCGGAACCGCTCAAAACCCATTAAATTTTAAAGCAGCGTTTCCGGTTCTGATTTCAAACCCGCTTTAGACCCGGACCGTTTAGATCCATAGTTTGATGGTCTGATCAAGTCCGAATCTAGTTCTGATTAATTATTTATTGGTTCTGATCTAGTAAAACACGTCTATTGACAAACCTAAGTTTAAATAGGTTTGTCAATGAGCTAGTTTTATCCATATCGATTCGAAATCACGCATAACCCATTAAATTATAAAGCAACGTTTTCGATTCTAGTTCTGATTCTTGTCCGATTCTGGTTCCGGACCGCTCGATCCGGATCTCTTAAGACCCATAGTTGATGGTTCGGTTCGGATCCAATGTCTAATGGTTTCGATGCGAACCGTAATCATTCTTATTTATTGGTGCTCGATCGGGAAACTTACTCATTGACATCCCTACGTGCAAGTAGCTAGTAAAATCACACGGAAGAAGCAACAATGTGATCTCTTTGGGGCTAGGACAAAGCGATTCTAAGTTGATAATTCATAAAATTAATTAGTGAAGTAATTATTCCCTTAGAGATGTCCTACTGTTAGAGTGACAATATTTGTAGTTAAAGGTCATCAAATTTGAATCACATCAATACTTAATTGAACGAGTGCTCATGGTTTTTCTTAGCGTGATTTATCTTTACCATATAGCACACATCGAGTTGCAGTTACTAGTTTATCTTGTCTTCGTATTAAAATATAAATAATTATATTAAATACTTTTCTAATTAATGCATCTGGGGAAATGGGGAAATTAATTTTATATTCTTCATAACTAATGTGTAATTAAAAACGGATTTATAATATATCCTTCAATATTTATTAAAAGCATAAAAGTATATTATATACAGATATGTATTTGCGTGTGCAGCGGAGTTTTTTCCTGTGAGAAAAAAAGAAGAAGATAAATCATTACCATGAGCTGGACAAAGAGTTAGGACAAGAAACAAAAAAAAAACAAAAATTAGTAATATAAATTATTTTTAAGGAAAATTAACACATAACTTACAATAAATTTATTTGAATATAATAATATAATTTAATAAAGTAAATGGTATCAATACCATGACAGTGGAACCTCTTTTGTCGTCATCCACGCCGTGCGGAGCATTGAAATTACTAATCAAGTCTTAACTAAACATTAATTAAATTTAATCAATATTTAATTAAGTGCAAAAACTCATGTACATATGCAGATGGACAAAAGTATCATTTTTTTCTGAACAAAAGTAGCATTTACATTGAAGAAAATTATCATTTGTTTTCTACACTGTAGTTTGAAAATATAATTTATATTGAAGAAAAATATCATTTGTACTAAAAAAAAGTACTATTGTCTGTACATACGAACTTCCGTACAGGAGACCGCCTCTTAATTAAGAGTTGATTAGATTTTAATTAGAATTTAGTAATTATAATTATGATTTAATTAAAACAAATACATAAGAATGTGCCTCATACTGCTGTTAAGAATATTTATCATACAAAATAAAGATACTATGCATTTTCCATTTAAATCACAAAACACTCAACACAATTGTAATAGATATAAGGATGAATATATTAATTCTCATTTCCCCAATTTACATCCCTATTCTCATTCCTTTCACGAAACAAAACTTCGTAAATTAGCTTTTTGTATAATAGTTCGATTAATAGTCTTTGAGAATATCTTTTAGGTAGAACAAACAATACACCTCCGTCCCATCCAAGACGATCCATTTTTTCGGTACGATTATTTAGGAGAATGATAAAATGGTTAAAGTGATAAAAAAGTAATTAGGACCCATAACTTTTGAAGAGATAATTATTTCTTAAAATGAAACATATCATCTTGGATGAGATAACCCAAAATAAAATACAGGTCATCTTGAATGAAACGGAAATAGTACTACTTTACATTTAGTCAAATGCATAAGCCTCGAAATCAGGCTCCGAGGCCATTCCGCGTACCTTTAGTCTAAATTATATTGCAATTATATGTTCGTTGTGAACCATTGACATGTTGTTACATATATATTTTATAAAGTTTGTTGTAAAATGTGGAAGTGTGTATTATAAAATTGTTGTACGTTTAAAAGAATAGCATAAAATTTCAATATTTGAACTTGAATCGGGTATTGATACCAATTGGAAGCATCGAGGTAGCCCCCTCTTTTTTTTTTTCGGAAGGTAGTCGATTTTGGTAGCCCCCTCGTTTTTTTGGAAGGTAGTCAATTTTACCAATCCAAAGGATCAACTCCAATGGGAGGGGCAGAGATGTAAGTTTATTCATCAATTCCAAACCGGAAAAGTAGTTTGAAGGCCACGTGATCTACCATACCTTTCACATGGAATAATTCCGATAGGCAAAACAAGCTTGTTTGTTTGACAAGGATTTTACATTGGGAAAGTAATTTGATTTTAAAATTTAAAATTTTGTGTTTGGTTGTATTTCAAGATAAGAAAAATAAAAAATATTATAAAAAATAGAATAAACAAAATGGTGGAAAAGCCATTGGGGTTTGGGTTGGTTTAGAATTGAAAGGCGAAAAAGCAAAAAAGCCAGCCCTAAAAACCCGGCCTACTCTAGACTTCGGAACAAAAGCCGGGTTTTGGGCTAAAAAGCCCACTAATATTTTATTAAATATATATATTTTATAAATTATTTAATATACATATCTATAATTTTTAATAATATTAATTATATTTTATAGTAAAAGTTTCTTACTAATTCACATACTAGTCGGGAAAATATATTTTTTGAATTCAACACATCAAAATTCTGAAAAATATTAACTTCAAAATAATAACTTTATAAATCATTAAAAATAATTCATAAAAGAAATGATCTCCAAAATATATGGTGATGATTAATGATTTTATAATATTTAAAACTATTTTGAATCATTGATCTTAAATATATATTATATAATTAATTTATTTTTTTTCTATTATTTTAGGCGTATAAGTGGAATTGACGTTTAACAATATCATTTACCTTTGATTTGCAATTATTAATTTATTTCTCCTTAAATTAAAGAACTAAAATTATACTACATTAGAGCATCTCCAATGCGAGGAGGCGTTGGGGATGCATCCTCAATACTTTCTGGTTGGGGAGAGGGAGTGAGAAGGTAGTGGAAAGGTCTTGGGAGGAGATGAAAGAAAAGGTGGAACCACCTCCGAAAGGCAACTCAAAATCTGTGCCACTTTTGATTTTTTTTTTTTTTTTTTCACCTTATTTAATTTAATTACAAAATCAAATATTATATATTTAATTTAATTAGAAAATCGGGTTTATATAATTAATTAATAAAATAACAATCCAATCCACGGTAACCAACCCACCGCCAACCCCACCCCTTTGTGACCCCACCCAGGCTAACCCACCCCACCGGCTAACCCACCCCCCACCGGCCAACCTACCCCCACCTACCAACCCCTACCCCACTACCAACCCACCCCACCGGCCAACCCCTACCCCACCGGCCAACCCACCCCCACCCCCAACCCCACCACTGCCAACCCACCCCCACCTGCCAACCCCACCCCAGACCCAACCCATGCCGCCAACCCCACCCCACCTGCCCACCCACCCCCACCTACCAACCCACCCCACCTACCAACCCACCCCCACCCGGCCAACCCTAGCCCGACCAACCCACACCCCACCGGCCAACCCCACCCCCTTTGCCAACCCACCCCACCCCAACCCCCCACCCCACGCCAACCCACCCCCACAGCCAACCTTTTTCCGCCACCCCACCCCCACTACCAACCTTTTTCCACGATAACTTTAATTTAATTTAATTTGTACATAATTATAAAAAAAGATTTCAAATACTTATAAATATAATTTAATTTAATTTAATTTCCACTAGATATATGACTGTTGATCAACGTATAAATTTAATATTTATATAATAATTAAGTTATTTGATATTAATTTTAAATAATATTAAAATTAATTTTTATCAAGTTAGAATAATAAATATAAAATTTAAATAAAATTGTGAATAGATAATGAATGAGTTGAAAGTGAGTGAAAAGTGGGTCCATAATGATGTCAGCAAAAACCTGAGTTTGAGAAGGTATTGTTGGGGGTGAAAATAGGAGAAGGGAATATGATGATGTGTCTGTGATGATGTCAGCAAAAACCTGAATTTGGGGAGGTATTGTTGGAGATGCTCTTACAATATCATCGTATGAATACATAAATATGTCAAAATATGAAGAAGCGTTATCATAAGAATAAGTAAGTTTAATATATTCTTATCACCGATTCTTTATTTAAATTGAGTTATGAGATTTTAATTATGTATTTAATTTATTTATTTTTTGAAATTTAAAATATTAATTTTATATATTAAAAATAAAAAAATAATCTAAAAAAGTTCATGCTACCGAAAACCCGTCCGGGGTTGGTTTGGCTTCACATTTCTAGTAGAAAAATTTCATGCGACCGACCCGACCCGACCCGACCGAAAAATATAAAAGCCCAACGAGGCAAAGTCGTTGCCCGCCCATTACTTTGCCACCTCTATAAAAAGTAAAGTAGTGTAATATACCCAAATTCTTATTGTTCAGCAAATCTTATGTATTTTTTTTGCATTATCAGAATTTTTACATTACTTATATATTTAATATATTTTGTTATTTTATTGAAATACAGATTATTATTATTAATATATTTTTTCTATTAATAACTTATTTTAATAAAATTTTCATTTCCTTTTAAAACTACAAAATCATACTTTATTATTATTATTATTATTATTATTATTATTATTATTATTATTATTATTATTATTATTATTATCATCATCATCTAACAACTTTTCGGTATTTCTCAAAACAGAGGATAAGGAATCCATTATAATTCATTTTCTTGGAATCATTTTTCTATGAATCATATTCTCAATTAACTTTATTTTCTATCAAACAAACGAGTCCTTCTCGAATCTTGATCTATTAGTTCGATAAGTTTTTCAATAATTTTTTATTAGGACATTCTAATTTTATCGTTTATATTAATGGATTCTTCTTCAACAAATTTACCAAAATCATTAATTATAATTCACATCGTCAATTATTATTAAGTAATTAAACCTTATTTTTTTTTGTTCCTAACTCTTTATTTCCACATAAAGCTCACAAAACTTTGATTCTTTTTCCTATCTCATATAACTATTTGAAGAGGTGGTCTCATGTGCGAGCCGCGCGCACAGTGAGCCCCCAAATTAATTTCTTAATTAATTAATTAATTAATTAATTAATTAATTAATTAATTATTAAATTAATTTAATTAAAATTAATTAATTTAATCAATCTTAATTGTAAATTAGTAAACCTTAATCGTGAATTAATAAATCTTAATTTTGAATTAATAAACCTTAATGAAATTAATAAACCCTAATTTGGAATAATAAATCCTAATTATGAATTAATAAATCTTAATTTGAATAATAAATCATAATTTTGAATTAATAAACCTTAATTATGAATTAATAAACATTAATTGTGAGTTAATAAATTATAATTATAAATTAATAAATTATAATTAAAAATTAATAAATTTTATTATAAATTGATAAAATCTAATTATTCTTACTCATTATAATTAATATATAATTATTTTAACAAAAAAAATGGTGAGCTCATGGTCGTCCTGTTTGAATTGTTAACGACAATCTTAACAAATTTTAGAGGGTTGTTTGGATCGATGACATGAGTCAAATTTGGAGATGATGGTGATCGTATAGAACTCTCTCCTAGGTTTCAATTTCATCCAACTGATGAAGCACTCATCAATCATCATATGTCGCAAAAGGCTATCAATCCTACATTTTTCATTGTCGCCATTGCCGAAGTCGACATGAACAAAATCGAACCATGAGAACTGCCTGGTGAATTTTAATGGTTTTTAATGCTTAAGAGATAAGGTGTTGAGATTGATTTTGAGATTAATAGAGGTGTTAGGGCACTTTCTTCAAATACAAACAATGGCGAAATCCCATGCTCGGGATAAGAAGCCTGAAAATAAAATTGAAGCGAGAAAAGTACCCAATGTTAAACAGTTATCTCCGCGACATTCATTCGGTGAAGACGATGGTTGAGAACCTGAGTTTGATTGGGAAAAAAATGCCAAAACCTTCGAGCGTTCTTTGTAACAAATATGCGTATCAGAACTTCATATAGACATCGAAACAAAGAGGCGCACTGAAAGGTTTCAAGATTTAATTGCTCCCTCCGTTAGTGATTTTTTTTCGTAAATAAATAGGTTGAGTGTGGGTAAAAGTATTGACTTTTGGGTAGGTTACATATCTATAAAAGCAAAAATGAAAGAATTTTCTATGAACTTATCGAAATGAAATTAAATAAACAAATATGGTGGATAAATAGAGCAATAAAATGCTCAAACCTAGAACAAATTAGCAATTAGGCATCCGCATACGACCAACTTTGTTGCAAATGAGAACAAAAATATTGTACTCCATCCGTATTATTCCTTTCCATTATTATTGATTTGTTTTTTTAGAATGTCGCATTATTGTTTATTTATTTTAAAAATATATTTTTACACATAAAAGTATATCAAATTTTACATAAAATAATCAAGAATATTGGGATGGGGGAAATATAATATGATCCAAAAAGGTTTAAATTCCACAATCCAAACAGTGCCTTTTTCGATTTCGTTAGACCATCCTTATTCATGATTTTTTATGATCCAAGTGACTAAAAGACAAAAGCATATTGAAAAGAAAATTGAAAAATCAAGGTCGCACTTGATAATCTCACGATTTAGTTTGGTGCTCTAATTAAGATTGTGAAAATATCATCTTCATGCTTTTGTCAAGTGTCTTAGTTTAATTGGTTTTGAAAAGTTTTATTTAAATAAACTTAAATAATATATATATATATATATATATATATATGGATATGTATCATAAAATAAAACATATATATATATATCAAAATTAATCTTTTTATTCAATATAAATGGAGTATAATTTTGTTATAATTGATTTTTAATAATTATAATTTGTATATAGTAAGTAAGAAACATAATTTTTATGACTCTACAAATTCAAAACCACGATTGAATTATATTAAATATGACGAGTGAATTAAGAAACAAAATATTTGAGAGAGCAAATATACAATATTTATTTAAATTTAATATAGTAAGTATGAAAAGTAATACTTGTGCCTGTATTTGTAATTTAATATTTCATGCATCTATTTGTAATTTTTTTAAGATCGTATTCTAATTTCTATATTTTATATGTAATTTTTATTTTGTTATTGAGTTCGTCTCATTTTAAGTGTATGATATTTTTTGTATCATTGCAATTTAAAGTATAAAATATATTTTATTATTTATTTAGATATTTTAAATATAATAAACTTATTTTAGATAATAAAGGTTTAAAATAAAGTAAAAAATAAAAATATTTTAGATTAGATTGGTGTTATTGATGGAATATAAAAATGATGGAATTAATTGAATTGTGGATTATGTAGGTGAAAAAGAAAGAAAGAAATATTATATTAAAAAATTTAGTTGTGATAAATATGGGTGTGTGTAGTTTTAACTACAGCTGACAAAATTGGCTCTGACTCAAAGTGCCGGAATTGAGGTCGGGTTGGGCTCGTAAAAATAGTGACCCGGAAAAAATCGGGCCTAAAAAGCCCGCCCACATAGCCCGTGGCCTCTCAAGACTTTGGGGCTAAAAGCCCCCACACATTTAAAGTTTTAATATTTTATATTAGTAGTAAATATTAAATAGTAAATATAGAAAATAAAATGAATGACTATTAAAAACTCGTCCTTTCGTCCATCCCTCTCTCTATTACATTTCTTTAAGGTCGATGTTTGATGTTTGATGATATTTGTAACTTTAAGTTTATCTTATTTACGTTGAAATTGATATTAGACTTGTTAGTAGATTTAATTTATTTTATTTATTTTGGAATTGATGTTATTAGACGTAATTTATCTTATTTACTTTGAAATTGATGCCAGTAGATTTACTTTATTTATTGTTATCATATTTTTTTGAAATTAAAAATAAAATCTTATTAAATTAAATATTGGGCGGGTTTGGCGTGGCAGATGAGACTGGCTGAGGCTACCATATTTTCATTGATAGATTTCGATGAGCCAGCCCACCCGGTAAAACCACAAGTCCGTTGGGCGGGCGGGCCAGCCCGACCCGCCCCTTTTGCCAGCTCTAGTTTTAAATGTGAGTGCAGCCAACAAAAAGGCGGTCCATAAATTTGACGGAATTGGGAACGGGTTGGACCGGTTGGTTGCCAAGGCGGGAAGCAAATAGACTAAAGGCAATATTCTGTTTGGACGCAAAGAAAAACAAAATAAAAGAATGAAATAAAATCAAGAAACATGAAAACAGTGTGTACGCTGAAAGTCACCTACCCCCGTCCCCCGTATACTATAAAGGTGCCTTCTCCCTTCACATGTTGAGCAGCCTCATTTCATTCAGTCATTCTACACGAATTCTTCAAATTTCTTCTCTCTCTACAAAGAAAGTTTGTATCATTTGTATGGCAGCTAATTTGCAGTGTTCCAGACTGGCGAGTTTCGTAAGGCGATTGGTTGACGGCCCGATCCGCTCTGTCATTCCTCCACTCTCTATCAGGTGTGTGCTGTGCATTTTTGTTAATTGTGTATGTATGGTTAATTACTTCACTGCTTGGATATGGTGGATTGTTCTGTCTATGAAGAATTTGCAGTCAGTGCTTTCTATAATTTGTAATTGATTCGTTTCATATTGAGTTTTCTTCACTATGAGCCTATGATGGGAGTTGTGCGTAGTCTTCTTCAATGAAGAGCTCCTATTCGAAATTTTTAATTACATACACGATTCATCTCTAAATCTGCTTTATTAATTGAAATGGCTTTTGTGGATTTGTTGGGGATTTTACATTGCAGCATAATTTAGGATCCTCTTCCTCTAGTTTCTTTTTAGCTTCTGCAAATAAAGTTTCGCATAAACTAGATGCGGAATGTTGTTAATTAAGTTTATAATTTGTACTAAACATATCACTGCTGATATGAAGTCTTCGGGGGAAGTGGAAAAGCAATATCATGCAGATTTAAACTCAAATTGAGTTACATCACGACGTAGAGATCTATGATGTCCTTGACAGAAAATTTTCTTCTTGCATTTGTTGATTAACAATTGTTCGACTTATTAGCTGCTCGATGTATCTATTGTTCAAATCTGCCGGCAGAAGATATTGATATTGTATTGGTACTGTCGTAAAATAATACGTTTCGTATTTGGTAGGTTAGTTTGGACAAGGACTAACACGAGCCGTAAATTACATTTTATGATCTCAAGCATAGTTGGGGGCAGTGGCCGAACTAACCTTTAGTTTTCTGGTTTCTTCTAGTCATTTCCTAGTCACATGCACCGTTTCTTCAGATATAGAGTTTTTCTTTTGCAGCATATTGGCTTTTGAGATCTACGTTCAGAAATGAAGCAATAATTTTTTTCTCTTTGAAAACCGAAGTCTAAGGAAGAAAATGTGAAAATAATATACGTGATTAAGTTGCAGTCATCTTTATTCTAGTTAGGAAATTCAGCTGAATTATGTTCTCATTTATTGCGAAATATTTTTCCTTTCCATAGTTCGTATAGATATATATGTCTTAATTGCTACCACTTACTGATATGGGAATGGGAGGCCATCATCTCATGTTAGGCACTTATTTTGACTTTGATCTTAGTCAAGTCAGATCCATAAACTCAAGTCTAAATTTGACGGCCACGTAATTTAATATTGGGTTCTTATTTAATTTTCCATGGGCTACTTTTGCCTCGTAGACCACATTACAACATTATGCACTGAAATCTGGAGGCTTTAATATTAATTATATTAATTACGTATTGACTTCTCTGAGTTAGGCAGGTAGCGAGTTGAAAATTTTGTTTTCAAACATGTGACACTTAGCCCACTCAGGTGGGCAGTTAACTCATCATATAGTATTGTTCACTACCTAACTCATATATGCTCCTGCAATCAGTTAACCATTTTATGCAAACTTCTCAAACATGAGACATTCCTTCAAAAATACTCATTAATATATTTATATGTATAGTGCTGATGATCTATTTTTATTGAAGATGATGTTGATTGATTGTAACGTATGCAGGAGAAGTGTCCACGTGTCCGTGTATGAGAAGAACCCCGAGGAGCACACCCGAGCGACTTTGGACCCGGACGATGTAAGTGCACCCCAGCCTGAGCATTACTGGTCTCCTCACCCTCAGACCGGAGTGTTTGGCCCTGCAAAGGATCACAAGCCGGCTCTTGGGGTGGAACGCGGCTTATATGTGAGCGCGGCTGCAGGCTCAGTGTTGGAGCAGAAGGCGTTCTTCCGCCCTCTAGAGGACCTGGACAAGCCAATCCACCATTGAGCTAGCCCAACAACTTCACCGCCCTTATAAATAGGCTTTTACTCCATGTCTTTATCAAGACAGTATTTAAAGAATAACTGATCTTGTGTGGGTTATATATATATATATACTTGTGTGGGCGGGGGAGAAGTTGCTTATAGTAAAATGTTGTTGCCATATTGTGTTTTGAAAAGAATGGGTGTCGTGTTAGCTTCGTCCCTCTATTGTGATGAAAGAAGTTATATTACATTTCGTTTCCGTTTTCTCTCGCTTCCTACTTGGCTTTAAGATTAAATTCAAATATTGTGTAAAGCCATAGCTAAATCCTAGACATAACGTTAGTCTATCTTGAATTGCTAGTGATGTAACTCCCATTGATGAAAAACTCTGCTAAATTGGTATATCTTTTGTTATCTTTTTTACAGAGAGACGGATGTATGCATGTGCAATCACCTTGCTTTTACATGAACTAAATGTGTAACATGTGATTCTTACATCAAAATTGTTAAAGTTGATGAAACCTCACTTAGAATTAGGAACTTGTTGGTGATCGCTGACCAGTAGAGGTCACTTACAGATTAGGCAAAAGTTAAATATGACTTCTATGATCAATGTATGCTCACATGTCACGCTACATTTCCAATCAATATTCTAACATAAGCCAATTTCGTGGCAGCATCACATTAGGATTATCTAACTCTATTTCCTCAAGAAAAGATAAAACAGGAATAGATAACTCCAAGTTGATCCAATCTCATTTATTCTTTTTTCATGTCCGAAACTCTATTTGAGAGACATATTTTATAAAGCCTTTATATGTCTTTTTTGTGTCAAAACTTGAAAAAACTAGAAAGGAAAAAGAAAGAAAAATATAGGCCATATTTGGATTTTAGTTACATTTGCTTGAAGGACAGGGAAGATTGATCATCTCTGAGTATAGTTGATACGAATTTTAATAGTTGCATTATTTTAACTATTAGAAAAAAGGGTTAAATATGTGTTTTAATTACTATTACTATTACTATTACTATTCTCGGAAGTACCAAACGTTCTAGCATCTTTTTTCAGATGTTGCATGGAATATTCGTATCAGAGAGTATCACTTTGAGATTCAAGTTTTAAATTAGTGAAAGAACACAAAAACATAATTATTATTTTTAATTAATAATCTCATAACTAATAAATTTATCAACCTAATAACTAAGATCATTACTTGCTCATGTGTAGTTCATTTAATTTATTTTGAAGCATTCGTCCCCAATCATCCTAACTGCTTCTATCATTTTAGCAACTTATTCATGTAATATGTGAAACCTTAATTGAGAAGAGTACAAGGACAAACCATCAATTACGGCTGCTGAATTTGATTGACGCAGACCTTGCTTTAAAGAGAGGTGGAAGCATGAGTTAAGAACACTTTTTTTAAGATATTAAACAATCCTAATTAACTTTATAATAAATAAAGAAAATTAGACAAACCTAGATCATGAGATTTTGTTTTTTCATTCTTGCAAAAAAATAAAAATGAAGTCTTGGTGGTTTTAGGCTACTTTTATGAGGAATGCTACTCATAGTCTCATAGATAAAAACATGGGTAATGAAAAGAGAATAGGTAAAACTCTACCGTTAACCCATGAAAGATATACTCGAGATGTGCATACTTTATTAACGAACACAGTGATCTATTATTTGAATATTTTAGTTGAAAACAAGATTTTTTTTTAATATATCCGTAATTAATATTTGTGCATCTACACAAGTATCTGATTTAAAGATAGTGAAATTCAAATTCAGAACCCATTAATCAGGTTATCATCAATTATGGAGACTGTCTCCAAATTTTATGATAGAAAATGTTAAGTAGATTGAGTATGAACTCTTATCGGCCTCTTTTATTTCTTGGGTAAATATCAATTTAAACCCCAAACTATACATGTTTTATCAAAATATCATGTACTTTTAAAATATCAATTTAAACCCCAAATTATCATATTTGTATCAATTTAAACCCCAAACTATCCCGAATACGGGCATTTTGACAAATATGATAGTTGAGTTAAATTGATATTTTAGTTTCGTGATATTTTGATAAAACATATAGTTAGGGTTTAAATTGATATTTATCCTATTCTTTAGAGATAAAAACCAAGATTATTAAATCAAATAAGTTCATTTAGTCATGAGCCCATTTTATTGTGGAGATTCTTTTTAAAATTCTAACGTTTAGTGTTTATTTGGAATTTAAAATAAAACCGAGGTCTACTAGTCGCTTCTAAACATATTGGGCCTTCTCGAACGGCCCAATATTTGCCCAAGTGTCAATGAGGTAGGGTTTTACTTCGCTGTATGCATATTATAGACGCAGTCGGCACTCTAAACTAGAAGCAGAGCTCCACCTCTTCCGCCACGGTGCCCCGACCCTCGCCGCCGTAAGTTCATCTTAACATCTCAGTCACTGCGTTCATTTGTTTATATGAATCCGTTGAATGAATATCCAATTTTAAGATGAAAGCTGCCTATATTGCTTTACATTTTCGAGCTTGAATTTAGTTGAATTTGACATGTATACTCTGTTTCTTCTCTGCTTTCTGAGGAATGTATCGACTAATTTGAAGGGATCTGCTGTGGTAAAACTAAGCTATTTACTTGTTTATGTTTTTTGGCGTTGTGTGTCTACGTATCTTATTCCATTTCATGATTCTGTTAGGGCATTTTGTGATTTGGTATTCTTGTTTGTTCGCTGTATGCTTTATGCTTAGCTATGGAATTAGGGTACAGTAATGCAGGAGTTCATAATTTTGCACCGGATTTTTAATCAGTTATCTGTAAATCCTGCAACTAGTATATGCTTCTTGTGACCTATTTGGTAGTGCTTTGCTTTACTTAGCTAAAGTTTACTCTTCACTAAGAATGTTGTTGATGTCGTGTTTCTGCGATTATGAATGTGAAACTTAAAAGGCGCACTTAGCTTGCCTTTTTTCATGCTTAATGTTTGCTGGATTAAATTTTGTAGCATGTTTTTGTACAAATTGATTATTTTCTCATTAAACTCATTAGGCTAATCATATACATGTATAGAGTTGCTGTGATTCTCTTTAACCTTATTTTCTATCTATTGTGGTGGTATGAGTAGGAATTTACTAGTTTATAGTTAAATTGTTAGATTGTGGTCTTAATGGTGAGTCTTTATCTTGTTTGCTTTAGGTAAATCATGAAGCATAACAATGTTATCCCAAATGGGCACTTCAAGAAGCACTGGCAAAACTACGTGAAAACTTGGTTTAACCAGCCTGCCCGAAAGGCCAGGAGAAGGATTGGTAATCGTTTCTGCCTTCTTTCTTTTGAATTTGACTGGTTTGAATATAAATTTGTATGTTAGTGCGTATCTGTTCCAATTTCTCCCTCAACTGATCCATGTTATCATCTTGTATCATATGATTGACTCTTGGTTGATGTGTATCATTTTCAGCCAGACAAGAGAAAGCTGTTAAGATCTTCCCCAGACCTACTGCCGGACCACTTCGCCCCGTTGTTCGTGGGCAAACACTGAAGTACAACATGAAAGTCAGAGCTGGCAGGGGATTTTCTCTTGAGGAGCTTAAGGTTAGCTCCTATCGATACCCGTAGTATGATTCTTGATTTGATTGAACCGATTGCTATCTTGTTGACTCCATGTACTCTTATTAGCTTAGGATTTGATCAAGTACTCTGCTAACACTTGTGTTTTGGGTGTAGCATATGCTGACATGATTCCCTGTTTCTATCTTAGCGATGTGCTTGCCTTTTTAGTTTTCCTAAATTTGCTTTTTTCCATATTGTATCAACCCAGGCTGCAGGTATCCCGAAGAAACTTGCCCCAACTATCGGCATCTCTGTTGATCACAGGCGTAGAAATAGTTCATTGGAGGGTTTCCAAACCAATGTCCAGAGACTGAAGACATTCAAGGCTAAGCTTGTCGTCTTCCCAAGGCGTGTTCGCAAATTCAAGGTAAAATGGGCCCTTGAGTGAATGATGGCTTTTTTTTGTAGTCATTGCAGATCATCTTAATCACACACCCTTCTCTCTTTCAGGCTGGTGATTCTACTCCAGAGGAGCTGGCTACAGCAACACAGGTTGCTGGGCCTTACATGCCTATCATTCGTGAGAAGCCGACTATGGATCTTGTTAAAGTCACGGAAGAGATGAAATCATTCAAGGCGTCGACAAGCTGCGTCTGGAGAGAATGACGCTCGCCATGTGGGCGTTAGGGCCAAGAGGCGGCTGAGGCTGAGAAGGAAGAGAAGAAGTAAAGCAATTAATGAGTTCAGAGGCAACAAATTGTTGGATTGCATTGTTTCTTATATTTATATCTTTGAGTTTTGTCTGAATTTTGACACCAGCAATCTATACTTCTGAATTTTGACACAACGTGCACTCCACCAGGTCCATGATTTGTGACTGTTTCAGAATTTGTAGTTAATATTATTATTCTAATATGAATTCATGTGCTTGCCAGATTTATATATTTTTTATACTTATTAAAACATGTTTAGCCAACTAACTGTGTTGCAGGCTTAATTTATAAATTTCTCCTAGAATTTGCAGACGTGCAAGCGTGAAACTCAGCACCCATTGATTGGAAATATTTCAACAATGAAAATTTTTTATAAAGGTTTTCACCTTTTAATTAGCTTTAGCTTTGAAGCGAGCTTTTAATATATTAGAACGTCGGCTGTATTTTGTGATTTTGTCAAATTGTGTGAGTCGTCCAATATGCGTTTAATTAACAGTGTTTAAAGTTATATTCTTGAAAAAAAAAAGGGTCAGTATTTCTAATTCTAATTCAGTGAGATCTTTAGTCATTAGTCAATTCGGGAGAATGGGTGAATGAAATAAAATGTCAATGACTTGACAAAGAAAAAGAAAAGAAATAAATGTAGGTTGAAGTAATAGTACATTTCCTGTTATTTTTTTTAATGAGAAAATAAAAATCACTAAAGTTTATTCATTAGACACTGCTAAAGGAGTTGCCCTACTTACCGACCCACATGACCCTGTTGATCTACGTGATGAATTTTAAAACAATTCATCAACATACATAGTTACACAAGTAAACATTTTAATTTACTAACATGATGATGCAATGTATAATGCACGTAAATGTATTTGACATAAATAGTTAGTTGTTGTAAATATAGATTTATATTTATCCCATATATTTAGGATGACCAAAACCCTAACCCTAATTTGTATCTCCCTATAAATAGAGGCTTTAACCTCATAGTAATACACACTCATTGATCTCTCTACTTTGTTGTTCTCTCTACTTTCTCTCCACTTTATAATACGTTATCAGCACGATTGTTCTACTCTTGATTGTTGTGGTGATATACTCTAGGAAATAATCGAATACATTATCGAAATCTTCTATTATCATGATTATCGACATCTCATGATTTACATGATTATCGCATCGCATGATTTACAGAAGATCTACTATGTTTTTGGAATCAACAAATCATATAAAATTGATTATCGAATTTAAAGAATACGAACACAAGTTTTGCAAAAAAAAAATTGGCATTATTGATACTTTATTATATTGTTGTTATTTAAGAAGAATAAGCGTGGAAACAATACTTTAGATATGTTTATATTCGTTCAATTTGTATTCATTCAATTTGCTTTTGTCAATGTTTATATTCGTTCAATTTGCTTTTGTCAATTATATTGAAATCTTATGAGCTAATTGTTTAAGAGATCTATCTCGTTAGATCTGTAAAATAACTATGTTATTCTTGATATAAAATTATTTGTAATGATTCATGTATTTTTATTTATTTATTCCTTCTCGTTATTGAATTGTTTTATTCAATATCATTACGTTGAATTAAATTGTTGCTCCCGAAGTAGCACAATTAATATTCTTGAAGAATATTACATGCCCTTGTAGAGCATTATTTGGGTGGTATATGAATATTTGGTTGTGTTGTTCAAGTACCAATTGCACCCCCACAACGTACAAAAATTGGTCCCCAACGAAGACTTGGGATATATGTTGGATTTGATTCGCCTTCAATTATAAGATATCTTGAACCTTTAGCAGGCGATTTATTTCTTGCTTGACGCTTTGCGATTGTCATTTTGATGAAATGATATTCCCAACACTAGGTGGGACAAACCTACATCTTGAAAAGCATAAGGAAATTTCTTGGAATGAAAGAACTTTATCACATTTTGATTCCAAGTAATCAGCGTGAACAAGAAGTCGAAAAGATAATTCATTTGCAAAAGTTGCAAACCAACTTCGATGTTTTGTAGTTACAAGAAAAGTGACATTATCTCACATCCTACTGCAAATATTCGGCCGAATTAATGTCCACGAAGGACAAATAACAATGACGACAAATGAATCAAAAGTTTGTCAAAAGCGTGGTCGACCAGTTGGTTCCAAAGATTCTATGCCTAGAAAAGAAAGGCGTAAGATAGGACCAAACAATGACGAAATGATTAATCAATCAAGCGAAAGTAATGTAGTTCTGAAGAACTACAAGTGTCCAAAATCATGAGATCTCAATTAATTATTTATCTTCTAATAGAATATTGGAGAAATAATATCGTCATGGATGATATATTTGCATTTAATATGGCTCTTGAAGTTGTAAATGAGGATCATGAACCACAGTCGGTTAAAGACTGTCAAAATAGAGATGATTGGCCAAAGTGGAAAGATGCCATACAAAGCAATTAAATGCATTAGGAATTGAAAACTTTTAGACACTGTAGTCCTAACACGAATAATGTTATCCACAGAGGATACGGATGGGTCTTTGTTCGAAAGAAATGAGAAAATGAAATTACGAGATATAGAGCAAGACTCGTAGCAAAGGTTGCTCTCAAAGACCGGAATTGATTATGAAGAAACATATTCTCCGATAATGGGCGCAATTACTTTTAGATATTTGATTAGTCATTGTGTCACAAAGGCTTGATATCGCCTTATGGATGTAGTAATTGCATATCTATATGGTTCACTAGATAGTGACATATATATGAAAATCCCGAAGGATTTAAAATGCACAAGCATGTAAATCAAAGCCCAAGCATATTTTCAATCAAATTACAAAAATCATTGTATGGGTTGAAACAGATGCGGGCGTATGTGGTATAATAGACTCGATTAGTATCTGTTAAAGAAGGATACAAAATGATGATGTATGCCCATGTGTTTTCATAAAGAAAAGCGAAAATGGATTTACAATCATAGCGGTTTATGTTGATGACTTGAATTTGATTGGAACTCAGAAGAGCTCAATAAAGCGCTAAATACTTGAAAAAAGAATTTGAGATGAAAGATTTAGGAAAGACAAAATTTTGTCTAGGTTTGCAAATTGAACATGTCCACGGAGGTCTATTTGTTCACTAATCTACATACGAGAAAAAGTGTTAAAACGTTTTACATGGATAAAGCGCATCCATTACCATCACCAATGGTCGTTAGAACACTGATGTAAATAAAGATCCATTTCGACCTATTCAAGATGGAAGCGATTCTTGGTCACGAAGTACCATACCTTAGTGCAATCGGAGCATTAACTTATCTAGCTAATTGCACTAGACCAGATATAGCTTTTTCTGTAAATCTTCTAGCAAGATATAGCTCTGCACCTACTTTAAGACATTGGAATGGTGTCAAGCACATCCTATGTTACCTAAATGGTACCATTGCCCTTGGATTACATTATTCAAAAAGTTCTGAGTATTCTCTAGTAGGATATGCGGATCTGAGTTATTTATCGATCACATAAAGCTAAATCACAAAGCGGCTATGTTTTCACATATGGAGGAACAGCTATATCTTGGAAGTTCGTGAAGCAAACTTTGGCGCAACATCCTCAAATCATTCTGAAATCATTGCAATCCATGAAGCAAGTCGAGAATGTGTATGGTTGAGAAACATGATAAGTTATATCCAAGGATTGTGTGGATTGGCTTCACCAAAGGACAATCTAAGCGTGTTATATGAAGACAATCTTGCTTGCATCACATAACTAAAATGAGGATATATCAAAGGTGATAGGACAAAGCATATCTCTCCAAAGGTTTTCTACACATGATCTTGAAAAGAGTGGCGACATCAACATTCAACAAATTATTTCAGTGACAATCATGGCGGACTTATTCACAAAGGCGTTGCCAACATCAACATTCAGAAAGTTGGTACACAAGATAGGCGTCGTGAGACTCAAAGATCTGCAATAATAAAAATGCGGGGGGCGGTCATCTTCTTTTCCTTCGACCAAATTTTTTCCCATTGGGTTTTATTTGGCAAGGTTTAATGAGACACATTTTTCTTTCTTTTTATGTTTGGTCATTTAGGGGGAAGTGTTGTAAATATAGATTTATATTTATCCCATATATTTAGGATGACCAAAACCCTAACCCTAATTTGTATCTCCCTATAAATAGAGGCTTTAACCTCATAGTAATACACACTCTTTGATCTCTCTACTTTCTCTCCACTTTATAATATTAGTAAATATATTTGTAAATATAGACATATCTTATTACAAATTTGAAGAATTTTGGATATAAAAGAATTCTTATCTTAGTATCAAATAGTATAAACCTATGTATATTAAATCACTATAATGTCCTTAAAAATTAAAATAAGGCTATATAGGTGTAAAGAAATTTTTTATGAATAAATATTTTTATAATAGTAAAAACTATGAATTGTGAAATTTGATGATTCACTGTAAAAGTTTATGTATTTGTTGTAAGGATAAATTCTCATTGTCAATAAAGACAATAACAGATTGATAGTTGATCTCTGATCCTTATATCTAGACTAGATACATATTACAGTTGACTCCCTTTTCCGAATTTGATTCCACCTATAAATCAAACTCATTGCTACTTATTCATTAGACTAGGAGGACAAATATAAAGCCAAAACAAAATAACTATATGACATTAATCTTCTTCATGAAGAAGTGAAAATTATCACATCCCGTCCCATTTCCATATTCTTATATTCAGATTATTTTCTCCACTTTCCTTGAATTTCCACCTAACAAAACACATACGAATCGAGGACAACGATCCTCACTCGCCAACATACCCAACTTTCAAAAGTTTCCCAACTGCCCTTCACTGTCAAGATCCATATCACAAGCCCCTCTTAAATTAAATAAAAAATCTCTCACCCAGTCAGGAACTACAGCCATTAATTCCCGTCCCGAAAAAGGCAAGAATAGAAAGGTTTATTAAAGTGGAGTTCTTGCAGAGATTTCTCTCGTTGGGTCTCAAAAAACTAAAACAAAGAAAAGATGGCTAATTTTGGGTCGCTGAGACAGAGCTTTGTGGAGAGAGGCAAGAGCGGCTGCTATCGAGAAAGTACTACTCCGAGGTGGAATTGGACGACTACTACGTGAGACATGAGGCTGCTTCCGCTGGCTTTTCCGAATCACGGGGAGAGCTTGTCGAGGTGGTGGAAGAGCCTCGAGGATATTGCGGTTAGCGCCTATGAGATGGGAAGATCCGACCCGAGAAAAGCGATGTTCGCCGCCAAAATGGGCTGCGCTCTGTCTCTGGTTTCTCTGCTCATCTTTTCAAGGAGCCCTCCACTTATATCACCAAGCATTCTATCTGGGCCATTCTTACCGTTGTAGTTGTCTTTGAGTTCAGCATAGGTGAGTCGCATTTTTGTCCCTTTACGATCAGTTGTATTGGTGTTGAGCATCTGTGGTTTTACTTCGATGGTGTGAGCATCTGGGCTTCTGCAAGTTGTGATTTTGTTCAGATTTAGAGGTTTAGTTATGTTGGATTTATTTGGTGATGTATTGTGTATTTCGATTTTGTGTTGTGCAGGGGCTACATTAAACAAAGGGTTTAATCGAGCGTTGGGGACCTTCTCTGCTGGTGCACTATCTTTGGGGATTGCAGAATTGTCAAAGCTTGCTGGAGAATTTCAGGAAGTTGTGGTTGTCATCAGTATTTTCATTGCAGGTCAGTTTTGTCAGTTTGTAGCTCACGTAATTCATTTAAGGAAACCTGAATTGATCTATGCTTGGTGGGATGGAGACTGGTCCTCATACGGCAACTTGGATCAATGAAATTTTGCAGAATTTAGATCTAATAAAAAGTAGCTGCAAGACTATTTTGAAGTGTTTCTGATTAGTGATTTATACGTGTGTGGACCTCAGGGTTCTTGTCTAGTTATTTGAAGCTGCACCGGCTGTGAAGCAGTACGAATATGGATTCGGGTTTTCCTGCTGACGTTCTGCATTGTGCTTGTGTCTGATTAGTCTGAGTTTCTTCAAACTGCTGTGTCTAGATTGGTGCTAATTGCAGTTGGTGCGGGTGTTTGCTTGGTCATGAATGTTTGCATTTTCCCTATTTGGTCTGGTGAAGATTTGCACAAGCTGGTTGTGAAGAACATTATAGGGGTCGCCACGTCTTTAGAAGGTGAAGATTTGCTTGCAAAATTATCAGATTTAATCATGTCCCAAGCTCATACCACGAGTTGTTTTCAGGTTGTATCAATATGTACTTGCAATGTATCGAGTATGAAAGAATACCGTCAAAAATCCTTATCTACCAGGCTTCTGATGATCCCCTTTACAAGGGATATAGAACTGCTGTGGAGTCCACTAGCCAAGAGGAGACTCTGGTATGCCTTTGTATTTCCTTTCACTAGATTCTCAGCACGACAATGTGGGGGGATGGTATGTTGATTATTACTTTCGATTTTCACAGTTAGGGTTTGCTGTGTGGGAACCACCTCATGGCCGTTATAAGATGTTGAACTATCCTTGGGGCGAATACGTTAAAGTCAGTGGTGCTCTGAGGCACTGTGCTTTCATGGTGATGGCGATGCACGGGTGTATTCTTTCAGAAATACAGGTATTTTAGCTTGTATGCCTTGATCTTCTCCTTTGAGACATTATTGTTGTTTCTTTACGATTATGGATGGCTAAGCTGGTTCATTTTTTAATATCAGCCTTGAGAAAAGGCTAGTTCTTCAATAATTTTCTTATAAAATCAAACTCCATCAAGTTGACAGCTTGTTCGATCTTTTTATCAGAGCATATTACTCTTAAGCGGAGTACATAATATTCTTGTGTAGAATTCTCACCTTATGGACCTAGGATACCATAATGATATTTAATCCAATCCGGGAATTTCAACAGCATAGACAACAGTAATGGTTCTGAATTCTGTGAGTAACACAATGGGAACTCGGCTATGATTTCTGCTGAGCATAAACACAGTTGTTGCTGCCAGCATCCTTTGTCCTTGACTCTTGCTTGAGGATCCTAAGTGGGATGGAAGTTGAGATCTTAAAACAAGATTAACTAAAATTTTCTTAACGGTTGGTTAAGTTGCAACAAACTTCTACCTCTATGGATAAGTACTTTTCATGGAAAACAATGTTTAATGTTTTGAAGTGAATTTTCATCCCATCTTTTGGTGTAAGCACGAGTTACTGTTAACCTTTCTAGGACTAACATCTCTAAGAATCTGCAAATATAGTCGAGTTTCGGCAGCTATTTGGTTCCTGATGATTTTGTGGCCTGAATAAATTATGAGTTCCAAAACATTGATTAAAAGAGAAGAGAATACTGAATTGCAGGACTCCAAAATCTAGTATGACACTTGTATATTATATTCATGGTAGCAAAATGAAAGAGGCTCTAATATGACACTTGTATATTGTATTCATGGTAGCAAAATGAAAGAGGAACAAATTTGTCAACTGACTAATGTATGTTAGTGCTTTGCATGTATTTTGTTATCTCCAATTTGAGCTTAAGATCGGACTTCGCTTCGTAGCTATGGAATTTTGTGGCATAGAGGTGGTCTTTTTCTTTGTCAGTCTTCTCCACAAATTTTAAGTAGGAAACCTTGGTGTCACAAATCCTAGCAAAAATGCATTTGTTTTCTATAATGCATATCTACTCATGTTGTGGTTGAATGATCGCAAACTAATTGATGCAACTCAGCAAAACTAGCAGTCTGCAGAATGTTTTTGCAATCATATTTTGGTCGGTTTACTTTTGTTTTCAGACACTTAGGCATGCTTGGTACCGATCTTGATTTGTTCTCACTTAAGCCTTGTACCTTTGCAGGCATCTTCTGAACTAAGGCAGGTTTTCAAGGATGGAATTCAGAGAGTCGGAACGGAAGGAGCTAAAGTTTTGATAATGCTCGGTGAAAAAGTCGAAAAGATGGAAAAATTGAGTCCAGAAGACCCTCTTGCAGATGTTCACGACGCTGCGGAGAATCTGCAGATGATGATCGACCAGAAATCTTATCTCTTAGTAAATGCAGATAGTTGGGAGAGCGACAGACGGCCCGAAAATCTCGACCCAGAAAAGATTCGCGAACTGAAAGAGAACGAAAACAAGCCCTTCTTGATCAAGTCTCTCAGCTCAATCAACCAGCAATCGACTCAGACACTGCGAAACTACGATGCAGTCACTGCAAACAGGAGCATCAACTTCTCCCGCTCCGAACTCGGTTCGGGAGAGGACGTCTTCAAGCAGCAGAATATGTGGCCTTCACGCTCTCTCTCATCGGTGATGCCATCCTCAATGAGCGTGAAGTCCGGACGTATGAAAGCGAGTGCATTGTCTCTCAACTTTTACTTCTCTGTTGATCGAGTTCGTTGCCAGGCTTCAGAATCTTATTCACTCGTTCGAGGAACTCAGCGAGAAGGCTAAGTTCAGGAGCCGTCTGATACGACGGAAACACAAATGAGCACCGGTTTCTGCTCCAGAATGCTCAAATGCTTGTGCTGCAAAGACTAATGCAATCCAAGCAATTGCATGATGGTCCGGTAATATGGTTGTACTTGTATTACCCAGAGAAACTCAGATCATCACCAAAGCAATTTTGTGAATTATGGCCATAACACAGCTTTTAGGGTGAATAATAAGCCCATATTCATTAAATGGTTTGCTGTATTTAGAACTGAACTGGGAAGCACGTATTTGAAGTAAGCTCCCAAAAATTTCACGAAAATGTATCTTCACCCTTTTTACTCGATCAAGCAATGAGAATGGTTTCTGTTCATTCCAAGGTTCACTTCTAAGCTTTATTTGACGCACGATGTCTACTTAGCATTACTTCATTCCAACCTATACATGCTCGATGAAATAATAGTTACAGTTTGCAGAGGATGATCTTGGAGTAGTCTACTAAGAGGGTGTTTGGTTGAGCTTATAAGCTCCTCAAAATAGTTTATAAGTTTTAAGAGCTTATAAACACTTGTGAAGTGTTTGGCAAAATAAGCTCACAAACAACTTGTAAACTATGAAAATAAGTTTCAACTTGGGCCTACTGCGAAGAAAAGGTTCGCTCGGTGTAGGTATAACCTTGATGCGCATAGCTATTGCCTTGATCCCTTGGTCTACTCGGGTCATAAGCTCTTGAAAATATAATTTCTTTAACCCCAACTTATTTTTTTATAAGCTTATAAGCAACAATCAATTTATCAAAATAACCTTACTATGATTCATTATTTTCAATATATATCCTATCAATTTCACATCTCTTGGATTTTTTTTTCTTTTCTAACTATTATTTTCTCTCTCTATTCATGATTCACTCTTTAGCTTATATGTTTAATTATCCAAACACTTTGATAATTTATAAACTTTTAAAACGTTACATCTTATAAGCTTTTGAAATATTTTACAAGCTATTGAAACTTATAGGCTCTCTAAAATAAGCTTAACCAAACACGAGAAGACACGTGATTATAGTGTTTTCTTGAAGATGCAGCAAGTTTGATGTTTCTATTTCTGTTTCTGGTTGATATCATATTGCCTGCAGTTGAATGCATATTAAGCTTTCGGGTTATAAACAATTAAACAGATATGCATTCATCGTTAGGCAAAAGTTAGTGACTTTGTGCCACTTAACCAGCTAATGAAGTATACTTGCTAGGCTAATATTCCATCATAAGCAAATGGTATCCAATAATTTCTTGATACTACTTTAGGTAAAATTGCACAAAATTACACTTTTTACAGCAAAGATGCTTTCCATTGGTGTGAGTTCAAGGACTACATGAAGATTGGGGTGTGGGGAGTGACTATCACAAACTGTTGATAAAAGGAATACATGTGTTGTCCTATATTTTTATGAGGAATAACAAATTCAAGAATATCCACATGAAGGGGGCTAGGCTAACTCACAGCCTTCGCTCATTTCTCTTCAAATTCAACATCGATGATATCTGGTTCAGACTTTGACTTTGACTTGACGAGGAAGGACCTCTACCACCACCTCTTGAGAAGAAGTCACCTTGTGGTTGCCAAACAATATTTCCACAGCTAGCACATCGTACAGTTTGGCTCTTGTATCCGACAAATTGCTTCTTACAAGCTGGGCACTCGCCCTGCCATGGATGTATCAGAAGAATTAAATGACAGGGATAACTAAAACTCGAAAGAACTAGCATTAGACAACTTCAAAACAAGATTACATAATTCAACCAAAGCAACTTCACTAAAATAAAATCAGCAATATGCCATCTTGTATCTTATCTTCTAGCAGTTGAACGTAGCTCCAAATTAGCTATTTTGGAAGTTCATTTAGTTAATAACTTAACACAATCTACAATGTTACTGTACTCAATATTTTACAGACAAAATAATATAATATATCAAATTATGATTGACGAACATAAATATGGACTCATAGTCATCTAAGGTGGTTTGTCCAAGAAGGAAACAAGAGTAACCCAAATAATATATCAAAATAAGATTTAAGAAACATCTTACAAATACAGGATAGAACTCATTCAAGGTTTTCCACAGATGAAAGTAGCAGAGCAGATCCTTGAAATAAGGACGAAGGAACTTAAAGAACAAAAAGTTTACCTTAATGACTAGATTGTTTGCCACAGCACCAATTAAGAGAGGACCAGCAAATGGAAGCACCCATGTAGCAAAAATCAGAATTCGGAATAGCCATCCTGACAAAGCAAACCATAGAAAGAAAAGTGTCTGCAAGGAGACATATTCACCAATCAACAATCAGAGTGCATAGGTACAACAGCAGAGGATTTACACATCTAATATTTCCTCTACATCCAGAGAGGCGTGCACGTATTGATTCTAATCAATCAGAAAATCTCCTTATATTTCAAGCACAGATCAGTGTTCAGCAAGATCATGTCTTTCATGGGATAATTTTGAAAAACAAAATGATTTTTTTTCGAAATGGAACTCAACTAAGTGAAATGCAATCCAGATCAGAAGCCAAAAAACTGCTGTATACAAACATGAGATTTCAACAATGCTGGCTTTTACCAAATGTGAAACTCGACCATCCTTAAATTATCTAACTTGAAGAAGGTATATCACACCAATCAGAGGCCAAAATTGCATACATAAATTAACTTCCTTAACTGAAAAACCATAGAAACTAAATGACGACAGGAACTAAACCCTACATTTCATCTTTTTTGCTCTACACGGTTTGAATTCCAACTATTTGAAACTTGAAATACATCAATTAAAAATGTTAATGATACTTACAGCGAAACTCCGCCCCAATGGAGTATCGAGAAACTCATTGAGCTGCTTTCTGTACTGCAAAAATGAATAGAAAAACAATATTACCTAATAAATTCAGAACACCAAATTCAACGAGGCACAATAAATTGAATCATATAAACAAAATACTTTCAGTAAGCTATATACCCTTGGCAAATTTCTCCTAAAATCTAGAGAAAATGTCCGCCACCGTTGAGTAATCTCAAATTCACGATCAAGCTCACGCGCTCGGTAGGCGGCGGACTCCGCCACGGCGGAGGCCCGCCTCGAGACGTCGTATCTTCGGTCTATCCTCTCCGCCGTCTTCCGCGTCTCATAGACGAACAACTCGAAGCTGTCGTTGGCACTCCTCCACGCGTCGCGCCACAGCTCGCCGGACTTCACGCGCCTGGCGAATCCGTCGAGGTCGCTGCGCCTGAAGGCTCGTATACTCGCCCGGTGGTGGATGGAGATAGGATTTGGTCGGTTAAATAGACGATTTTGGGGCTTCGCAGCCAGTAGAGGGTGCCAAGGCAGGCTCGACGCCATGAATAAGCTAAGATGGTGAGCTAAGGTCACAACGCACAAAAGAAGGTTTTTGGGTTTTTCTTTTTGCTTTTTCCCCTTTTTTTTCCGTGGTTGGCCTAGAAGGTTTTTGGCTGTTGCACGTAATGTTTTCGAATATCGTGTTTTGTGATAATTGATTTTATGGCCGGATTTCTGTTGCAAAAGAAAAATCTCTACAACTTCCTTTGGAAAATTTAGACCGTATGTTATAATTTTCATGATCTAATTATTTTGAGAATTTGAAAAGATTACTTTCTGTTTCATATTTTAATTTACTACGTGGTTTGATGTGTATATAATAAAACTTGCATCTACATTTTCAGAAAAATTAGTAATAAATTCTTACTCAATATATAATAGTTAAAATGAGAAGACTCGGAAAGCAGTCTGCCTTAGTGATTGAGTTTCAGAATAACAAAATCTCTAGTTATCATCTCGACCAGTTCGTTGATTGAATTAATTGATTGGCTAGTGTCACACAAGTCTATCAATGCCTAATATAAATTTTCACGTTATGTTACCAACTTCTTGTTATTTATCCTTATTTTGCCAAATTGGTTAAGCTGAAATTAGTAAGAGTTAATTTATTTATGTACTTCTGAAACATTAGTTTCTCATCTAATATGTGACACAATATCCTAATAGTGCTCTCCTATGGAAGACCTTTTTCGTTGGTGGCCAATAATATAATAACTCGGGAGGATGATAAATGTTCAAGTATAGCGTCACACATCATTGGCTAAACAAATGTTTTTATGAAGTTTATAAATGGAACCAATTCATTTTTATGTTAACTTGATTTAATTACTTTCACAAATCAAAAACATAACCGAATCATAACCTAGCGTGTAGTGTTGCCATATCTCATTTCGTTGTTATGTAATATATCGACAAGAAGATTGAGTTTTGTTTTGTTTATAACTAAATATTCTAAGTGTTTTGAGGTTTGGAGAACCTAGTTCTATAACTATGATAATATAATTTGTTTTGAAGCTATGTTTTAGAACATGATATACCTGTTTCTAACTTTCTCATTTAATACTAATATATGAATTCTAGTTTTGGTTTTGAATTATATGATGGGGAGGTCTTTGGTGCATATGTCCATATGTGCACGGAGGGAGCTCCGTGCCATGATAGATCTCACCTGACCAATTATATTCTGACCGACGCCACCAATATATTAAAAAAACCTATTGCAGCTTATATACTTGAAAATAATAAACCTTAATTTTGAATTAATAAACCATATTTGGAATTAATAAACCCTAATTTTGAATTAATAAACCCTAATTGAAAATAATAAACCCTAATTTTGAATAATAAACCCTAATTGTGAATTAATAAACCCTAACTTTGAATTAATATGAATTAATAAACCTTACTTGTGAATTAATAAACCCTAATTATGAATTAATAAACCATAATTATGAATTAATAAATTCTAATTTTAAATTAAAATTAATAAATTTAATTATATATTAATAAAATCTAATTATCCTTACTCACCATAATTAATATATAATCATTTTAACAAAAACAATTGAAATTTCACGGTGAGACGGAGCTCACCCAAGTTTTTGTCATCCACATTACAAAAATAGGTGATTGGTTTATGTTTAAGAACGCCCACCAAGTGTTTGTGGTATTAAGGATGTCATCGAATCTATCTTTGATCCAAGGCATGTAGAATGGTGGAGGGATAGTTGATGAATCATCACCATTTTGTTATGTTTATGGTACATGATTGCCACCAACAAGGATCAATAGATTGTGGTACTTGGCAGTTGGCATGCTTCTTCTCAATTCAATAAAGCCCTTCAATATCCAAATGAGGCATGCTATTATGTAACTCCATCGTCTTCTGGTTACTGCATAAATAATTCAGAATTTTCTGTTCAATGAAATAGTTGTATTTCTAAATGCAATTTTTCTTAAAAGCAAATGAAATACTCCCACTATTCCGTTATAAGTGACTTGTGTTCCTCTTTAAGTTGTCTCACTCTAAGTAACTCATACCAAAAATGAATTATTTTTACACGTAAAAGCATTGAATTTCGTAAGTCACACTACTTTACACATAAAACACAATCTTCTTTAATCTACATATCCAAAAACAGTAAGTCGCTTATAACATGACGGTGGTAGTATTTATTAAACACAAACGACACGTTTCATACAAGTACGTTTATTGTTCAAGCAAGTAAATTCTATTACTTAATATATTAGTCATCTTTTTGAATGACATTTTTTCTTAAAGCAAATGAGACGTTTGTTTGCGGTATAAGTGAACATCATTTTTAATGAATTAGTTGTATTTCTAAATGCGACTGTTCTTAAAAAAGGAATAAAATATTTATTAAACACAAATGATACATTTATTTGTGAGAGTAAACTTCATTCTTGAATACGATTCTTTAAAAGCAAATAAAATATTTATTAAATGCAAATAAGACGTTTCTTAACACACGGAACTTCATTCCTTAATGAATTAGTTGTATTCTAATGCGACTGTTTCTAAAAAGCAAATGAAATATTTATTAAACCCAAATGAAACGTTTATTTACACGAAATTTAATTCCTTAATAAATTAGTTATATTTTTACAGTACAAGAGTGCGCCCCATTTGTGAAAAACAGAGAGAAGGTGCGTTGGGAGTAGAAAAATTCGAAAATCGAACATCTAATTCGAATCAAACCAAACCGAAATTAAAATTCGGTTCAGATTTTTGAAATTTTCGGATCGGATTGAAATTTTTCAAAATTTTGGATTTTCGAAATTTGATTTTTTAAATCCGAAAATCCGAATTATATATAATTTATACATATAAATAATATTTTATTTAAATATTTTTATATATAATATAAATATATATAAGAATTAACAAAAATTGATTTCGGATTTTTGATTTTTTCATAATTTCGGATCTTGTTATAAAAAATTCATATTTTCGGATATTCAATTCATATCGGGTTTTTTCTCTCCTAAAATTCGAATTTTCGGATCGGTTCAGATTAGGCAAAAATTCGAAAGCTCACCCCTAGTTGGGAGGAGCAACGACGTTGAGAAATCAAAGAGAAAACTATAAAGAATTATGGGAGGTTTTTGTATTTATATGTCGGGTCGGACGGAGCGGGTTGGGTTGGAGAAGATTCATCCGCATGGATGCGGAAATTAAGCCAAACATGTCATTAGCTAAAACTTGCAGACGGAGATGCTAATTGGGAGAGTATTCATTATTCAATGATCTACGCTGCAGTTGTACCTCCGACCTAAATTTGTACGAATTTGTTCAATTTTAGTAAATACTAGTATAAGTTTTTTCTTTTTCTTTTTTTTGTACAAAGCAATTGCATAAGTAACAAAATTCAACCCAAACATAAATACTTATATGGGATCCAATCCATCAATTATAATGCTCCCATTGTCACATTATTTTATGAGTATGTAGATGTGCTTAGATAGTTGTTTCCACGAGATAGATTGAAGTTGAATTTTACTAATATTTTTAAATTTAATTTACTATTTATGTATGTTCAGTTTGAAAAAAATGTAAGTTTATCGAGGTTATTAATTTAGTTTACCTGTCTTATTATAGACGTGGAATATTATTATGAAGTGATCAAAGATTATTAGCTATCTATTATTAATTAAATGATGTTCTTGTCTGACGTACGATGTGGGAACAACCACTTTAGGCTGTATAGTGTTGTCCCAAAATATAATTATTAATCACACTTCATAATCATAGATAGATAAAAGAGAAACGGGGTTAAAGTAGTTTACCCCATAAAAAGCAGGGGGCAATAATAGTGGTATTACTAAGAAAATGTTGTGATTTTACTTGGAAAGACGGTGGTAGCAATTTTGGACTAGCATGAACATAACATGAAATTATGATTTTAGGTTGATTGAATGGATTCGGATTGTTATCAATGACATAAAATGAAGTACTTCAGATACAAAGTATGGAAAGGTATTCTTGATTCTCGTTGATATTCATTAGATAAGACTCTTCAGAAACTAATAAATATGATAATAAATCAGCTTGGGATCTCTACTAATGTAATTTATTTATATTTTTTTATGTTAGATAATCCTTCTACTTTTACGTATATATTTTGAGTACATAATATTGGTTTTTATTATGATTTGAACTTCATTTCGGTGCCAGTTACCTCAAATTATTAAGTAGTGTTTTGTCATGCGATGCACCATCTTCATTTTTGATTAATCATAATGTTAAGATTGTTCACCACAGCCATATTATCATGTGCTTGTTCCAAATCTATTAGCTATTAACCAATTGAGCTTAAAATTTTTGTCAATTTAATACACGATGGACTCGAATCCGAGATCTTTGGCCTCGGTAACCACTCTACCACTAGGCCAATACACACGCACACAATGTGCTGAATATATAGATTTTGACAAACACTTGTTGTGAGCGGATTTCTGCAGTCTTTAATTAATTGTAGTTAGTGGATAATTAAAGGGTTAATTAAGAATAGTTATGATTTTAATTATAGTTTAGTGATTCATAAATTATAACTAAAACTTAATTAAATCATAATTAGCACCACGGAGGGTCCGTACAAGAGTGCGCCACATTTATGAAAACATTCTTCTATTATTTGCGACGGAAAAATAATATTTGAATTATTTTGAGTCTCAACATGTCTGATGACTCTGAACTACACTTAGAAAATATATTTAAACACAAAAACTTCAATACATTTGTCGGGACAAAAATATCATTTAAAGTTAAAAAAATATCATTTACATTAAAAAAATATCATTCTTTTTTTACCTATAATTTTAAAAAATATCATTTACATTGAAAAAATATCAAAGTCCGCGAACAGATGTAAAATAGACCACCTCATATTATCTATGTAAAATAAAATAATCTCACATTGGATTTGAGGACAAATGATCTAAAATATCTAAAATATTCAATCTTGTCAATAATATCTTAATAATATCTATTTAAATTTTATATCATAATATAATATATGTAAATAATAAAGTGATTTGAACTGTTCATTCATGATAAATTGGGAAAAAAATAATAATTATTATTTTAATACGATAATATAGGAATTTTAGGATACACATAAATAATTTGAAATATTTTAGATAATTATATCGATCAAAATAGAAAGAGCTGAACCCATCTCAAAATTCCCCTCTCCACCAGTTTTGCCAATTCCCATAAAATAAAAAATTAAAAACCCAAAATTTATTGCTCAAGAAACAGGAAGCACCCATTTGTGTGTATAGCGTAATTGGAGAGAAAAAGCCAAGCTAAAAATAATTAAAAATAAAAGGAAATTCTCTGCGAGTCCACCGATTAAATCTGGAATCTCGAATCGGCTGATCGGACGGCCAGCACCATTCGATGGGGGACTCGCCGGGAGCATCATTAGCGGGCGGCGGCGGCGGCGGCGGCGGCGAAGTATCCAGGCTAGTGGAGCAAGCAAAGGAGTTGCAGGAGGCGGCGGCGTCGCTCATCTCCCGCACCTCCCGCGAAGAGGACGAGCTCCGCCAGCGCGTGGCGTCACTTGATTCTCGCATCAACTCGCTGCGCAGCTCCAAACACGACGATACAGTATGTTTCAGTAGATATTTGCAAACGCGTGCGACTGTATCACTGTCATTTGTTTATTATTTGTTTTTTGTTTTTTTTTTAATTTGCAAGTTGGAGGATGAGTTGGTGAGAGCGAGATACGTGTTGAGTGAAGGAGATGCGGCGGCGTATCTTCCGAGCAAATCTCACGGTTTGTAATTCTCGTTCACTACGTTATATGTGTTTGTGTGCCAGGGAATGGATTAATATAGTGCTTTAATATGATATGTGAATGTAGGGAGATTTTTGAGGATGTTTTTGGGACCGATTAATGTGCGGGCGAATAGGAAGGATGTGCAGTTGAAAGTAAAAGAAGAATACAATAACTTCAGAGTATGATCTCATGAGCATCTTCTGGTGTCAATCTGTATGTGTGTATGTGTGTGTGTTTTCTTAATGTTGCTTTAGTTGTTTGCTCAAGTTTTTGTGTTTCTATTTGATTATGATTCTGTATCTAGTTGGTCGAGTTTGTGTCGTTTAGGCTATGAGCTTAGCCAGTTAAAGTAACGAGTGTTGGAATGGCAGGATAGAACGTCGTATCTGTTCCTGTTTTTGCCGTCTTTGCTGCTAGTGCTGAGGTCATGGATTTGGGATGGATGCCTACCTGCATTGCCAGTTCAGCTTTACCAGGTATTATGTGGCAAGATTTTTATTTTACACCTACCTAATGCATCTTGTAGAAAGTTTTATATCGAACTGAATGTCTTCATCCAGGCATGGTTGCTGTATCTCTACACAGGTTTGGCCTTGAGAGAAAACATCTTGAGAGTTAACGGAAGTGATATACGTCCATGGTAACTGAAAACATATCTGAGCTTGTTCTCTACTATTATGAAGTTGTCATTTGAGCTGAAGCATCTTATTAGGTGTTTAGGAAGTGATGTATTTTTCTGCCTGTTTCTCTGTCTTTTGTGGAAGAATCTTGGTTGCTTTCTCTGAAGAGAACAGTTTGCTTGTATCAACTTCCTAAAATTGTGCTGGTTTACAACATGAATAACTGCTAAACTAGGAATATAACAAAGACGAGACTTTCATAATTTTATCTTGGATGTAGTAAACAAGGGGGGAAGACCCGCTTGAACAATAGTGACCATGAGAGCAGCCAGCTGCAAGATACAAGTCTGCCGCTTTTGAATGTCAGTATGCAAGCCTTTTTATAGATTGCGCTAGTTGTCTGTGCCTTGCCAACACTTTTTGAGGCTCAAGTAATGCACACTATTTGAAGGGTAGCTCAATATTTCGCAACAAAATAACCTGCTAGTTTGGCTAAACTGCTAAATGCTCTTTGTTGGTCATCTGACTTGGATATTATAGAAAAAACCACCCAACTGCAGCTCTCAGATATTCTTTTCTGTGGGAATGACACTCGTAATTGTGCTATTTAGCAGTAGATGCAAGAGAGTACATATTTAATTAAATTAAAACTTCACTTATGCAGGTGGATTAAACACCATTATTGTGCTATGGCTATGGCTCTTATCAGTCTTACTTGGGAGATTGAGAGAGGACCTGGTTGTGCTCAGAAACAGGTGGTTTATGCATTATCACCTTTTTCCCACATAAACAAAACTGCTCATTAACAACCAGCCAACTGGAAAATTAAACTCACTCAGATAATTAGTTTTGTTTATCAATCTGGCTCTTTCTTCTGCTCCATCTATGTATAGTGTGATCAAAAGGAAAATGGTCATTGCAGAGAGGCGTTGAGCTGTTTCTGCGATGGGCTATTATGCAAGGAGTTGCAATGATTCTTCAGAATAGGTATCAGAGGCAAAGACTTTATACACGTATTGCACTCGGCAAGGTAACAAGTTTCCCTCTTTTAGGTGTTTTGAGTTGCTATTCGATTCACTTTCTCCCATGGGATTGGTCCTAGGAACTTTTCTCCATTTCTATATTTCCTTGCACATTTCTTACTCATTTGTTGATATATTTGAATGCACTTTTGCATTATTAACAAATTGTTTGGGCATGTGATTTTCAAAGCATTGTTGCATATTCAACCATCCTTTTGCATGTATTAAGGACTCATTTGTTGTTTCACTTTTGGCTAAAGTAATCAGTCTCTTTATTATGTAACTTCCCAGGAAAAGAGTATAGCCTTTTCGTTTTTCTGGCAATACCATCACCAATGCAAAACTAACATGAACTTTTTATTAAAAATCTCTTTGGTATTCCTTTTGTTGTAGGCAAGGAGAATGGATGTTGTTTGGGGAGAAACTGCGGAGTGGAGGGTCAGTTATTGCTGCTGTGCCCTATACTTTTCATACTGCAGGTATTCTGAATGATTAACCATCTCCTCTCTCTCTCTTGTTCCATAGTAGCATCGTTTGCCTTCATCTTAGAGGTGTTTGGCTGAGCTATAAGCTTTTGGGAGGTTATAAGCTCAGCCAAACACCCTCTTAGGGTAGCCACTCAACACCGTTGTTCTAATTTAGCAAGTGTTTTTGCTCCCTGTTTTCAGGGTTTTGAAGCCTATGTCGGGTGTTGTTACTTAAAACTGCACTTGCTGGATTCAGTTCAGATTGGCAGGTAGGGTATTCATCACTCAAGATGACAATATGTGTCTTGGTGTTTGAATTTCTCATCACTTGCAACAACTTTATCGCCTAATTCCATGTTAAAGTTGATACTATATGCAATCAGGTGTTGACGTATACCTATTTCAGGTTATTACTTGCGGGATTGTATTCATAATCATGGCTGTTGGGAATTTCGCTAACACGGTGCAGACACTTGTGACTAAGTCTAAGGTGAAGGCAAAGATAAAAAAGGTAAAAGCAAGCAAGAATTTAACCATGGATCAGGCGATAAGAATTTATGATGAAGAAAAACGGCTCTCATTTATCCGAGGTTGTAATAGTGGGAGAAAGGTTTAATGTGCTCAGTTTATATTTAGCAACGGCATTTTGACCTTTGTGCATGGGGCTGTTGGCTGGTTTCTGACACTGACAGGGACTTGGATTTTAAGAGTTAAATAGGTTGACTTATTGTCTGTCTTATACAGAATGTCTTGTTATTAACTTTCTGCCGCATGTTCTAATTTATCATACGTTATTTCTTTTACTTCTACGAACATTGTCCCAGTGTACAATGATTTTCCATAATTTTATTTAACGAAGTTTTGAAGCTAAGTCAGCTCAAACTATACATTTCTGTACACACGAAAAGCATAGGAGGCGTATTATCTTTGCGAATGTTGGAAGCAAAAGCATCATTATTCCTTAATTTATAAGAATATATGTATTACATCTTTTGCGGATGCTGGAAGCAAAAGCATAATTGTTCCTTAATTTAGAAGAATATATGTATTACATCTTTTGCGGATGCTGGAAGCAAAAGCATAATTGTTCCTTAATTTAGAAGAATATATATGTATTACTGACGCCGATCGAAATATAACATTTTATATTAAAAGTAGTGATGGCTTAATATTACTTGGGCGGAAGAAACAATGTTTAAGTCCAAGATTTAGATTCTACAACTCATGAAGGACACTGTGTATGTTCTTCAGCTCCTCCAACTCTTCCCCACATGCAATTCCAGGATCAATATAACATAACTGGAAAATAAACCACTTTTACTTGTATAACCGTAGAGAGACTAACAGAGTTGAGCGTAAAGACATTACATACCTGGTATTCTGGTTTCTTCAGAGTGTGCACGCCTCTCTTTATTAGTTTCTGCCAACCAGCATTTTCCCTCAGAGATTTCTCCAGAGCTCTTGTTCTCTAGCAGAAAAATGCACCGGAAATCAAAATTCTGAGAGTTTTCAGCAAGTATCTGGAGAGTTCTAAACTGAATTTACTATAGATATGGTGTATCCGACAAAAAGTTTATAGAGAGACTAAGAATTTAACAGAGGAGGCCTAATAGATAAGGGAATTTGCCTGTTGATGTCTGAGAACATTAAGTCTGCAAAAGAATCAAATCCTCTTAAAAGTTGCCTCAGGCTCAAGGAGGTCAAAACATTTTATTTTAACATTCAAGTTTAGAAAATGAGAGCCCAGACTGTGGTAGATACAGTTAGTTTAGCCAAGCTCGAATTCAACAATTCAGCTCAGTTAGAGACTAACAAATCTATGGTTATCAACCCCAAAGCAGTGATCAAACTTCAAAACTTCCAAATATTTACACGTGAATCCGGTCCCTTTCACCACCAGGACCATGGTTTTGAGGCATTGATTCAGCCACAGAACATTAAAAAGGAAAAGAAGCAAAATATGACGTAGAATCATTAATGGTGAGACCATACTCAGAACTCGAGTCTCTCAAGTTACAAATACTTCGTATACTATTTCCATAAACATCCAAATCCCAAGCTGCAAGCACCTTTTTACATGCCTAGATCCTATCCATTGGCACAGTGCCATACGAAAAAAAAAACACAATAAAAAAATCAAGAAACCAAACACAGCAACAAAGTTCAGATGTCTTGCAGCACTGTGCTAGAGATACGAGGCCTGGTAACTAACCATCGATAAAATCCATATATTACTATCAACACCTAGTCTCCCAACAGAATACATTTGAAGCCTAGTTAGCAAATTGTTAGATTTACATATAAATGGGGAAAAATGAACCTATTAGTAAATATAGACAAACTATAGTCATAAAGTGATATCCAAATTTGCAAGCTGATAAGTGACTAGAAAATACTTTAAACACAACATATCAATTTTGAAATTAGCATCATATCTCCAGATAAATGTAAAATAATGTTAATACTCAATGGCCAATTGGCCACCGTATTTTACTTGATGCATTATGAATGCAAATAAATTTACTTACTTCACCAGGATCCAAAATTAGTAAATTGTACTGCTGCGTCCCGTTCTTCTCACGCTTAGTTTGAATGCCAACAATGGTTCTTGAATGGCCATCATGTTGGAAGTACAGTGGCCTGGTTGGAATAATCAGATTGTCTCACACATTCAAATTATAGTGGATCACAATAGAAGTACCTAAAGTCAGAATTTACTCACGATTTCTCACTAAGAACAACACGATGATTGCCTGATTTGTCGGCGTTGCTGCTAGAAAAGTAATTCCAAACCCATCGAGCAAGAACCTGATGACCCTTACCCTTCCCGGCAAAACCAGAATCTATATAGCTTTCTTTCCCAGATGATACTGCCACTGTAGAGTCTACTTTTCCTTTGAAAGAAACCTGTCCATTGGTCCATAAGCCTCTGTGGTTTTCCTAGTAGAAAATCCACTATTCTTGCACGCAGACCAAAGGAACGCAAAGTGCAGCACACTCCGTGGTTCCAATCCAATTTCTGGTGCCATGGATTTTCCGATCAAAATCATCCGAGCCAGGAGGATCGAAACCTTTATCCCAAGCAAGTTCAAGCCACCTTTGAAGTGATTCAATATTAGGTACAAACCCAGAACCACCATAAAGGACTTCTCTTGCTTCTTGTCTTTGTTTGATCAAGTGAGAGCTGAGCATCTGGATATTACGCCACCCACATCCCCAACCGCATCATGGAATATAGTGCTCTGAAATGATCAATATACCCACATTACAGTTCTGGTGTTTCCTGATTCTGATTCCAAACATTTTCTCAGCATAATCATCAAACCACCTTCAATTTTGCAGAATAACTCCTGTTTCTGTGAGAGGACTAAAGAAGCACGTGCTTGATCATTATTGTTCCTCCATTTGCAGTTGTAGCTACCTTAGCATCACTAGCAGAAGAACTGCTAGGAGGGCTATCCCAAGAACCTAGCTCACAAATTGAAAAATCTTTGTCCTGTACAAAAATTATTTATCCATCGATTGCGAAAATAACAAAATTGATTCTGCAAGTAAACATACGACAAGTTATTTACTTATTTTTAATTTGCAAAGTGGCTGACTAAATCTTATAGGACAAACAGCAAAGTTCAAATAACCTAGTAACTTAATCGGCAGCAACAAAAGTTAAACAATCGCAAATTCAAAAGTGAATATTAATTAATAGACATAGAACACACACAGTTCGAGATGGACTGGGCGGAAGAAGAGCGATTTGCCGCGCGAACTCGATATCTCTCGCCTCATCTTCATCAATGAAATGCTGATTCGCATGTCTGGAGAATAGATTGAACTTGAAAATCAACAATAATTAACAAAATCAGAGGGAAAAGAATCACGTAAACATATATGCGCAGAAACAAAAGACCAAAAGAGATTAATACTTCTGTAGTTCGTGAGACGGAACGCTGAAATTACAAATAGGGCAAGCTGAGAAATCCATGGAAAGAAATTTGAAAATATAATTTTGTTTAGGATTAACCGCGGAAAAGGGGGACATTTGAATGCCAATACTGTATTTCCATTTTGGTTTTTCGAGGAATACTACTTTTCTTTTCTTCTTTTTTGATTGTCCTTTTATAGATTTTTGGATGTTTCTACAATCAGTTAAGAATATTTCTACAATCAATTAATTAAATTAATGTAGGGGGATTTTACAGAGATAAGTAATCGTCTTATGAATGTAATATAAATATTGTGAATATTTGTGCTATCAATCCTCAATATAATGTTAACAAGTACTTGCTTCGTTTTTTTGTAAGGGTCCTTTTTTTTATTTATTTTTTATTCTTTTAATAAATATCTGTAAAGTTGTGATATAATTTCTTATTTAATATTCTTGATAATTAGTTGTGTGTATGTGTATATTTATTATGATTATTAATAATATGATATAGATAATTTGTTCTATTTTCTTGATACGTGTAGTACGATGACCGGAGATAATTATAAAATAAAAATATTATTAAGAATATTATTATGTTTTTCATATTGGCATAAGTAGTAATTTGACTTTTAATATTGTCCAAAGAAGTTCAACCGGCTTTGTCTTATGGGCCTTGAATTTTGTAAGTTGGGCTCCCGATTATTTACACTAAAAAAATTTATTTTGAAAGTCATTGAAATACGGCTAATTATTCCTGTTGTTGAAGTATTTATGATTATGATCAGCAAAAAGATACATTAGAACTACATAATTATCGCAGTTTAGTAATATTCTCCCTTTTTATAAATGTGGATGACTTTCAAAAATAATTTGTGGTAGAAGAAAATTAAAATGACGTTTTTATCATTCATATACACAAAATCGTCCCAGCTATGACAAAATATGTCGTAATACGGCTAATGCCTAGAAAAAAAAGTTTCGCTAAAATAAAATTAGCATTGGGCCTCAGCCTTTTGAGAAAATGAAAAGATGTTATATTAACCGACCCAGCCCTTATATAATCTGACCCTCTTCTGTTATTTTAGCCCAATAGCCAAATTATAATTTTGTAGCTACAAATGTGGAGTATGGAGATGATATATTGATATTAATGCTTTTGTGAGTTGGGATTATTGCTCCTTTACATATAGGGGGAACTGTAGATGTCAAATCATACTTAGCATGAGTTTTATGTTGAGAGAATCAAACAATATAATGGGAGTTTGAAATTGCATTTTTTAGGTTCCAAAGTATAGATTTAACCAAGGACGACTTGTTTTCTCTTTTGGTTTTAATATAAAATGCAAAGCTAATTTATTGATAATTGAAATAGAAATAAAGCATTGATACCATTTGTTTATTTAAGTTATGCGATCACATTAAAAAGAGTGTGAAAAAACGTGATTTGTTTAGGTTGAAGTTTTTATCCGGTGAAAAGTGAACAATTGGGAAAAAACCAAGAGCGACATTTCTCTAATTCACTAAAAGGGTGTTTATTTTTCATGATATTTTTATTGAGTGTTTATTTTTCATGATAGAATTAATAGATGAAAATAATTTAATCTAATTCACTGTTTACTTTGATGAATTAATGATGGATTTATTGAATTTATATTTGTTTGACAATCTTATCATTCACATACTCAATTTTATGTTTTATCAATCTATCTTATCATAAAAAGTAAACGCTTCATTACTAATAGTATCTTTTTTTTCATACTTACGTGTCTAACTTTGATAAATGATGAACTTAATTTGTCAAAAACAAATTTATTGAGCTTATAACTTTAACTGTCTATTATATTAAACACTCTTATTTAGGGGTGTGCATCGGTCGGTCGGTTCGACCGACCGACCGACCGAAGTTTTTCAAACCGAAAACCGAACTGAATATTTTTTTTGAATCGAACCGAATCGATTTATAGTTTCGGACCGACCGAAAACCGAACCGAAAAAACAGATCGGTTTCGGTCGGACCGAAAACCCGACCGAAACATATATTATATATTTTTTAAATAAACATATTTTTATCCTAATTATTTAATTAAAATATTAATTAATTATTATATAAAAATATATAAATATATAAATTTAATATTTTTTGGTTCGGTTCGGTTACCGACCAAACCTAAAATATAAAACCGAAAATCGATTTTAATTGAAAATTTGAACCGAACCAAAAGCCGACTTTTTCAAAAATCGAACTGAACCGACCGAAACCGATCAGTTCGGTTGATTTTTTCGGTTCGATTCGTGCACACCCCTACTCTTATTTATGCATCCACATGCTCATCGCTAGTATGTTAAATCTCGAGTAGGAGGCCAATTCCACCATCCATCATTTCTTCTATCGTATTTTCACCGGTTCCCCCTTCTAACAAAATCGTCTTTATTTATTACAAGACCTGTTTTTTTACCTCCATTTATTTATACTGTTAAGTTTAGTTGTCTAGTTTACTCCATAAAAAATTAGTTTCTAGAAGTGTTAAATAATTTAATAATACGATTTATAACTTATTTTAGTTAATAATATACTAAATAACTTTTGGCTTCTTGAATGGTTGGTATAATATTTTGATCGAATGAGGAGTTCTTCTATGTCAAATTTGAAGGATTGGATGTTAGAGAAACATGATATTTTAGAACGGAAAAAAACTTGGAATTGGTTTTAAACAAAATTTCCAAATATACGATGGGAAAAAGCAATCAGTTTAACACAAAGTAAATTTCAAATTGATGATTGTAATTTTAATGATTAAAACCGCTCCTCCAAATATGTATTTATTTCCTCAACGGAATAAATTGTAGCTTGGTAATATGCATTATTCAGTGTCAAATGGAGGAAAATTTTTAGGAGGAACAATTATTCCAATTTTATATATAAGTACTGAAAAAATGATCAAGTATTAAAAAATATTGGTTTGGGTTGATCCGCCCCCTGGCAGTAACAAATTAGTTGATGCACAAATTTAAGAATATATAATGTTTCAGGAGAGATATATTTTTCTTGCATGTCACATATTTAAAACTACAACTAATTCCAAAGGCCTCGAGAAAAATAATATATATCTTTATAATTTCCCTTTTTGTCATTAAATTCAGTAAAGTAATTGCTTTAATTGAAGAATTTTATGTTACAAACTTCTTATACATTCAGTTGGATCATCTGTATCACATTTATTCTCTTTACAAACAAAAGGGCAAATTATAAAATCGACAAAACTTATTGAAAATCAAATATCAGACATTGAAATTATAAAGTTGAAGAGCCAAAAAAAAAGGAAAAAAATCATCGGTGCAGAGTTGATAAATCGAGATAATGGAGTTGAGATTTAATTTATAAATAAAGTAAATTGAAAGCGGTAAAACTAAAATACTTACTTTTATTCACATTCATTAGACCAGCGTAAAACTAAGAAAGAGATATATGCCTAAGTGTCATTGTGTTTATGTGAAGCTCGAGAGGCGTCCTTGGATTTCTTATTTGGGCTCATCATATGCTTATTGTGGGCTTAAAAGTTAAAACATTGATTCATGCATCTTTTTACCATGGATTTGAGACAGCTTGCTTCCAAGATTAGGTGATCCAAATTCGTTAAGTATCTCGTCTGGGAGTACATTCGTAAAATGAAACTAAAAGAAATTGATGCCCCCACCAAATGATAGAGCATGTGGTTTAATTCAATGCAAAACGAAAAACCTTACCAGGATTAAATATTGACTTGAATTGATTTAAATTTAAATGTAATAAGAAACTACGCAAGACTTAATAAGATGAGATACGTTGGAGTTCTAGTAACTCAAATCTAACAACGATAATAAAGGAAAATAATTTAAAACAAACATAACACAAGTCTTTGAATGAATTAAAAGCAATATAAAACCACTAGGCATACCCACACCGTCACGCCGCTCCATGATCACTGATCTGAAAATATTTTAGATAAAAAAAGGGGTGAGCACAAAAACGTACTCAGTAGTGGGGAACAAGGAATATCATTATTTTTGTCCAAACGTGTATACATCGCAAGGAAGTAATAGTCAATCATATTCAACCTTACCGGCTTAAAAATCCTGCCACACAGGCTATGATTCGCCACACAAGCTACGCCACACAGGCAATGATACGCCACACAGGTTACGATTCGCCACACAGGCTATGATTCGCCACAATTCGCCACACAGGCTATGATTCGCCACACAGGCAATAATAAGCCACACATGCTTTCACCATGAATGTAACAAAACACAACAATGATTATCACCATAAACTTACAGATAGAGTAAATCCTACAATAAATATGTTTATTCCAAATCACATGTTTGCAATTTAAAGAGAATTTTACCCACCTTGTTTTGTCGAGCACAATAAATCAATATCAATCAATCCTGGGACGAGGGTCCTAATTGCGCCACACCTAGTCCAAATAAAATATATTTATTTATAGGGTTTGTTCAAACCTTAAAACACAAATTTTCTTTTCTCAAAACTAAATAACATTGTTGAGGAGTATTAGAATGAAATTTTGGAACTAAATCATTAAACAAAGATCCTTGTTTAAAAAAACATTACTGGACTTCTTGATTGAAACAATTAAATAAAAATTTACTCAAATATTTTAATTAAACAAAAGCAACAACCCAACACTTATCCAAACACTGTAGAATCAAACCACCAATGAATTTTTGAAAACAGAATGAAATAAATAATTATACTATAAAGAAGTTTACCAAACACTGTAGAATCAAACCACCAATGAATTTTTGAAAACAGAATGAAATAAATAATTATACTATAAAGAAGTTTACCAAACACTGTAGAATCAAACCACCAATGAATTTTTGAAAACAGAATGAAATAAATAATTATACTATAAAGAAGTTTACCAAACACTGTAGAATCAAACCACCAATGAATTTTTGAAAACATAATGAAATAAATAATTATACTATAAAGAAGTTTACCGTATGATTTCTGAAAAACAAATGTCAATATATAAATTTAAAATAAAACTTATTCAAATATAATAATCAACTAACCATGTAGCTTTAAATTTTTAAAATAATAATTTTTCGGTTAATGATAAAACCGAAGCTTTAATAACAAAAGCAGTAAATTAGCCTTCTTTTAATATTCTGTATTTGTAACAATAATATATATATATATATATATATATATTAAACAATCCTACAACTTAGTGTACTCTTCTCTGTTAGTTTAACTCTCCATAAATTCAAAAGCTCTAATATATTTATAGAGCAAAGAAAGTCACGGAAAAAAAGAAGAATCTATAATTCTCAAAAGAAAAGAAAAAAAATGATCATTTACAAGAACATGTTAAGTTAAATTGTCACAACACGTGGATTGTTGAGAAGATGCACACAAAGCCAAAGGTTCGTTTAACAAGTCGGTATTTCGACTATTTTTTAATTACCTTCGATTAAGAAGTGCCTGACAAATTCAACAATATATGCGGTCTGAATTTGCTAAAGAAAAGTCAACAGCGAAGGCCTTTTTCAAGGGTGGGAGCAATATATTAAAATAAAAGCCATAGACGCTAAGACGTAAGACGTAAGGGCAGAGACAAGTTCAATTATAATATGCGCAAATCGCAATCTTGCATAATCGATCAACTTTCACGAGATCCAGTTTTCTTGCTATTGGAGATACATTGAACCTGGACAGCCTTCCCAAATAAAAGGAGAGAAACTAGTGTAGTACACTTGAAAATGACATATACTTTATATATTACATTTTTAAATATCTCCACGCATTATCACAGCATGGAATATACAAAATTACAATTAATTTAACATCTATTCATTTTGAAATTTTCTTGTCACACACCCTAAATATTATAACAGAGTTGGCACGAGAATCAAAATGATATTGTAATTTCAATTTTGTTAGGCCATCTCCAATCATTTACTCCAAACTCAAACTCATTTTACAGTATGTGTCACATCAAACAGTAATTCATCTCCAACCATTTACACCAAATTCAAACCAAAAAGAATATTCTTCATATATTCTTTTTCACACTACTTTTTATACTTTTACAATCATACCTATATATTTTCTTCAAATTACATACTAGCACAAAAAATTTAATTACTAATTTTATATAAATATATTTATTAATAATCAAAACTTGATTATTAGTCCACAATAACTAAAAAATTAAAATAAACATCCATTTTAATTATTTATATATTTTAATCTATTTTAAACTAATATTAAAATTTATTTTAAATTATTTATACAAAGATTATAAATATAAAATAAAATATAATGGATAATTTGTTAATTAAAAAATCTATAATATATGTAAGATGAAGAGGTTTGTGTTTAATAAAATTAATTATTTATTAAATCTATAAAATTTATTATTTATTAAATTATCGATTTTGATTTAAAGAAATGAGAGAAGAAAACGTCTTCTCCCTCCCTTTCTTCTTCTCCCATTTTCTTCTTCTTCCTCATTCTTCTTCTTCAATTTCCACAAATTATAGGTTCGATTGCAATATTTCAAATATTTGCGTTTTGTGAATGAGAAACGCAAATTTGCGTTTCTCTGCTCAAATCCATCGATCTCCGTGATTTTGCGTTTGGGTTTGAGATGATTGGAGCAATTTTCATACTCATTTGAGTTTTCAAAGACGATTGAAATGGCCTTGGGGTTAAAAAATATAACATACGTGTAAGTTCAAGTTTCTTTTAATATATATTATCTTCGATGTGTATATAGTGAATTTATATTTTTATATAATAATCTACAAATTATACAAAAAAAATACATTTAAAAAATCAAGCATCATAAATTCAGATTTATAAAGGTGTAAAACTCAATGTCATATATGCAAACATGCATACAAAACTTTGAAGTCCTTAATATGGAGTTAATTTCATCATTTTTAAGTTAAACACAAGAATTTTTAGTGCATATTCTTACCGGTTTAGTTCAATTAATTAAGAGTTAGTCAATTTGGAACAAGAATTTTGAAAGTGTGACGCATGATGCAGCATAAAGTAAAATTATTGCATGTTTATGTAGCAAGGGTATGTGATAAGGGATGATGGGTCATGGGTGGGGGACTCGATACGTCAATTTAAGTAACTAAATAATATTCATTATTAATTTTCAATCATACTAAATTTGTAACCACGTGGTGCAGTATGATGAAGGTTAGTAATTTTTCTATAAAATCCCCTTCAAACCCATCATATTATACTCGCCAAATTAATCTCATCACTACTTTTTTAGCATTACATTTCCCCATTCGAATTCACCGTTCTTTCTAGTCTTTAGGAAACACACATGGCTCCAACCATCGCTGTGCCGAACCACCGCGAGGTGCCGACGGAGACGCTGAGGAGGAGGAACGAAGAGCTGGAGAAAGAGCTACGGAATAGCCTGGAGAGGGAGGAGAGAATGAAGGCAGAACTGCGGATGACGTGGGAGAGGGTGCGGTTGGCGGAGGAGGCGGAGGAGAGGCTGTGCAGCCAGCTCGGCGAGCTGGAGGCAGAGGCCGTCGATCATGTGAGGGAATCTAGGGCACAGATTGCGATTCTCATGGAGAAGCTTTCTCTTGCCCACAAACTTCTGCAAGATGCTTCTGTTGATGCTATCTCTCTCACTCAATAATCTCTCTCTCTCTCTCTCTCTCTCCTTGTGTTTTGTCAGTGTGTGTGTAAAATGTAATTAGAAAATTAACAAATTTGTATTTTGTAGTTTTATTTCTGTCCGTAGTAACACTTTAATTTGGGTTTGAAATCCTTGGGATTTTCGTGTTCGCCCCTTTGGGATTGTTAATTCGGAAATGGGGTTTGCTTGATAATGTTCTTTCTGTTTTTCTGTGTAACATCATCTTTTTCATTTCTTCTTCTACCCAAATTTTTTCAACTATAATATTTTGCCAAACTTTGATTTTTTATATTTATGTCTAACTTAAATAAAATTTTGTTTTTATTTTATTTTAACGAACTAGTACCTATTCACTAGTACTTTTAAATAATATTGCTAAAATTTTAAAAATAAAATTAATTATGCTAAAAAACTAAAAATTTAAACTTTTATTGAAAAGAAAATTGCCATAACACGTAATTCATATAAGAAGTTAATTTAAATACCAAACGAAAAAACATATAAAACGTAATTAAGAAATCAGAAATCGATGTCCTGCTTACAAGTTACATGTGCTCAACCAACTCAATATCTATTTGTAAGAATTAAAACAAAAAGAAGGAAGAGAAGGGAATTCAAACAAATCAAAAAGAGAAGGAAAAAGCAAATGTTGAGAGAGGGCTCCCCAGTCACATAGTGGGAGAGTGCAATACACGAGCCCGTGCTGTACATCTGCACCGTCTTCTCACTTCTTATGAGGTCCACTACTAAATTTAAACTAGCGTGCGTGTATTGCTCTACTGGTAGAATGGTTAATACTCGACATCAAAGATCTCGGATTTAAGTCCATCATTATATAATCTTTAAATTTTTATATTTAATTGATAAAAAAAATCATATAAACTATGGGAGCTAGCTTCTTCAGTTTTGCCTACTAATCACGTCTCTATTGGTGTGTGTACTTAGCTTCTCAATATTTTTATAGAAAAAACTTTATCACTACAATCATTAATTTTTGTTAATTATTAAAGAAACTTAAGGTAATATCATCAGGTGTATTCGATTCTGAGTAATTTAATATTAGACATTAACTATTTTTCCACTAAGCCAATACATGAACGCACGTAACAAATTTCTGAATTTTCAAACATAATTCTGCTGGTTAATATATCAATTCATGAGCACTTACATAACTATATGTGTGAATTGTGGTGGACAGTACCCTAGCTCAGTGCATGCACTCGATTATGTTTGAAGAAATCTTTTCTTGATAGGTCAACTTCAATTGATCAATTTAACTACTTTCTCCTATCGGAAAACTTGAAATTGGCTGCACAACTATTAAACGAGAGTTTTATATTTAACGTTACTTGTCAAATGGTTTAGGCGGCCGATCTATCAAATAAATTGATTGGATATGCAAGATTTTTTACAATCTCCAAAAGCCACAACTTTTATTTCCACAAAAGAAGCGGAGAAACGCAAGTTTTTTTAATAATATAATTGGTGTCACTCACAAGAATAGACAACCCAATTACGAAAAATAAAATAAAAAACAGAATATAATAATATTGCGTGCTGACTTACTCGCAAACGAGAATCACGAATATTGCAGATTTGGAACAAGAGAATCACGAATATATATAGGTGGCTTGAGCGATGAAATTAAATAAATTAGATTGTTTTCCTAATTTTGCAATATTGATGGTGATGCTGTAACAAAAGTATTTTAGATCAAGTAATTAATTGAGGGATGCTCGTAAGTCATGGGATTTGTGGAAATACATGTCGACCATATACATTTTTATGAATTTTGATGTTGTGAATATACCAGAAATTATAATTATATAGATATATAGCAGTAGTCTACTTTAAATAGGACAAACAAGCTCTAGAAGTATTAAAGAGCGGGTCAAGAGTGTTACAGTATATGTTAAATGTCTTCGTCTACAACAAAAAAGTCAGTTCTTCAAGATTTGGAAAGTTATCTCACAATCTCTAGCTTTCTATAGAAGGCAACCCCCATTATCAATTTAATACAAACTTGAACTTGTCGGCTCTTAATTTTGAATTCTACATGCACCACAACTTACAAGATATATTTCATTATAGCTGGGGGTAAAAAAAATATATAACTATTTTTCCCTATTCAACCCTTTTATCCGGGAATGAGATCAGAAATATGGAGAAGGAAAATCTATATATGGAATTTTATTTTTATATAAAATTATTATATTCTGTTTATGGCTTAAGTTGTATCAAGATGGTCTATCTTCGATGGAGGATATTTCGTCAATATATATGTATATTACAAGGTACTGAGGTAGTGGAGAGCACATGCATGTGCAATTTCATAACTGAAATAATAAGCAATAAGTGTTCCCGGAGAATTCTAACTTTTTCTTTTAAATGTTAATTCAGAATATATCTATTATATCATGAAAAATAAAATATTTAAAATAATATCATACTCTCTCCGTCCATATTATATAGGCTGATTGAAGTTTTCACAAGGATTAAAAATTCATTGGAAAAGAAAATTATACTAGTAACTTCCTATTATGCCCATATTTATGCTTTGACTATGAATTAATGTATGAGTAAATCAAATAATTAAATAGGCATATATTAATAAATGAATTAAAAATATTATCACTTATGAAAACAAGCCTATATATTTGGAACATTTAAAACAAAAAAACAAATTTATATAATTGGAAGGGGAGTATGAAAGAAGGAATCTTTTTGACATAAAAAAGTGTTGTTATGTCTATTAATTCTGTAAAGAAGCATCCAAATCAATGCCACCAAAGGTTGAAATTGAAAATATCTCTCTCCAAAACAAAAATGAAATTCAAAAGGATAAGGAAGCATTGGTTGAGATAAAAGATGAGACTTATTGGGAGTAGATGCTCGTCACTAATGACTCGAATTCCAAAACAGTTAAAAGGGGCCCTATTTTAGACTAAAGCGTATTAGTTACCTTTCAATTTCAAGTGGTTCATGGCCCTCTTTTTAGAATTTCTTTATTAATGATTGAGTATTTACATTATGTGGTGCAACTATGCATCACTAAAAAAGTCTTTTCTCTGTGTATGTGTTGGCCTAGTGGTAGAGTGGTTAATGTTCGGCGCCAGTGCCTTGGCTCGAGTCACCGTGACGCAATCTTTAAAATTTCGTATTAAATTAACCAAAAAAAGTCTTTCTATTTAATTGCCGCTACGCTACCTTTAACAATTTTAGTTTAAATTTATATAAAATCTTTGTATTTTGATATGATTGTCGTAAACTGTTCAAATTTTATTTTCTCTTTATTTTCATATTTCTCAAATTTATTTATTTTTATTTATGAAAACTATCTCATAAAATACTCTCCACTTATTTATTTATTAATATTTTTGTTTGAGTTTTATAAAATATAATAATTTACATTGACATTTATAATTTACTTATTATATTGAATATTTTTGATTTTTAAGCTATTAATTTTTTAATTATTAGCAAGTAAATTACGTTATTACACTAGTACAAGATATATGAATATTTTACATATCGGAAGTCGAATTTAAGAATTTTAGTTATGAACAGAACAATCACTTTTATAATGCTAAAGTGGTGGGGAAGCAGAAAGTTGCGGAATATTAACGCAGACGAAAGAGAAAAATGCGAGAATCAAAATTAGGTTTCCTATTTATTTGTCCCAATAAAACAATACCCGCCCGCTACTAGTTTTCTTATATTTTCATACACTTTGAAGTTGGAATTTCGCTACTCTGTATGTATATACTTCGCCACTATATATATATTTTTGGATCAATTAATACAAAATTTTAAAGTCATCACACGCGGTGATTCGAACCTGAGACCTTTGGCGCCGAAAGATTAACCACTCTACCACAGCCAACACACACACACCTCCATATTTCAACTATATTTTTTGGTCAATTAATACAGAATTTTAAAGATCACGTCACGGTGGACTCGAACTCGAGACCTTTGGCGCCAAGATTAACCACTCTACCACTGTACTCAACACACACACGAACTATATTTATTATTTCCTTATGTATCAGAACTGATGAGATTTGCGATCGTGGCTTCTGTTCTCAGCATTACATTATATTCAATTTTATATTTTATCTATCATCTATACTGTGCCTAATAATAATAATACATTGAAGAGGGAAAAAATATAATAGTAGGAATTATGAGAGGAATTATGATAAGATATGAAAAGCAAGATAACATGAAATCTTTTGATAAAGAAAAAATATTAAATATGTAAGTCCTCTATATTAGTTAGATTAAACTTTTTAAAGTGAGGAGAATAAAAATGCAGGAGTTATTCTTTGTCTTTTAGACTTAATAATAAGTGAATCAACAAACAAAGTATCTCTAAAAAAATAAGTGCCATACTAGAAGGGTTTTTCATAAATAATGTAATTTGACTCAACTAATAAACTATAATTAGATATGAGGTGGTCTCCTGTGCGCGCCCGCACAGTGAGACCACCTTACTTAATTAATTAGTTAATTAATTAAGTAGTTAATTAATCTTAATTAATTAATTTAATTTAATTTAATTAAAATTAAAATTAATTAATTTAATAAAATTTAATTGTAAATTAATAAGTATAATTTTAAATTAATATATCTTAATTTTGAATTAATAAATTCTAATTTTGAATAATAAACCCTAATTTTGAATAATAAATCCTAATTATGAATTAATAAACCCTTATTGTTAATTAATAAACCCTAATTTTGAATTAATAAACCCTAATTTTGAATTAATAAACCCTAATTGGAAATAATAAACCCTAATTTTGAATTAATAAACCCTAATTTTGAATAATAAATCCTAATTATGATTTAATAAACCCTTATTGTTAATTAATAAACCCTAATTTTGAATTAATAAACCCTAATTTTGAATTAATAAACCCTAATTGGAAATAATAAACCCTAATTTTGAATTAATAAACCCTAATTTTGAATAATAAATCCTAATTATGAATTAATAAACCCTTATTGTTAATTAATAAACCCTAATTTTGAATTAATAAACCCTAATTGGAAATAATAAACCCTAATTTTGAATAATAAACCCTAATTATGAATTAATAAACACTAATTATAAATTAATAAACAAAATATAAAATAAAATAAAAAATCACAAAACTTTGTGCGCGTCGCGTGCGCGCACAGAAGTTTTTGTGATTAGATATTTAACACTAAATTGTGAAGAGTTTTTATAAGTAACGAAATTTGATTCAACTGGTATATAAAATGTCCTAAAATCTTAGGTCTCATATTCGACCTGGAACAGAAATAATATAATCCTAGAGTGTCAATAATTATTTTAAATTCTTATAGGATGTTGATCCTTAGAACTTTAATAAAACCCCCTTAGCCTGCATATAGAATGTCAAAATCTTAGGTCTCATATTCGATCATTTACGTAAATAACAGAGCCCTTTCAACTTTTTGCGAACATTTACCAAACTTTAGCAGTCTCTGTAATCTTTATGAACGTGCCTAGTTTACAGGGTGATTATCCGCCCTCAACAAACAACAACAACACACACACACACACACACTATACCACTTGGATTCCTCATAACTTCTCCAACTGTTTTCTAGCAATTTGACCACTCTGTTACATGATATTAAGATGCTTTCACATAACATCGTATGTTAAAAGGACTCATGGCCACAAACATCCAAAACACCAAGTTATCGCACCAGGATGATGTAGCACCGGGGAAGTCATGGCAGCAGCAGTGCTTTCTTCTCCGTCACAGGAGGGAACAAAATGGCTGTGCCATTGGCATGCAAACAAAGTCTGAAAATACCGCTATATTGATATGGAATTGGAAAGCTGGAAGTTATGAATTTTTTGACAACGATTTCAATGAAATATTTTACACAGTTTTTACATTTGGACAGACAGATTTATGTTCTCCATCATGACAATTGTTTCTAACTAAAGAAAACAAAATGAGTAAACAAAATTAACTGTCATTTTCTCAGTCATCATCTTCTTTAACTGTATCCCATGGCTTCCTCGGCCATGATCTCCCACAATCTAAGACTAAACATGGAATATATTCTAAGACTGCAACAACATCAATTCATTTACATAGGTGGTTTCTCACAACTAAAACGTAGATCAACATTTGGATCATTTAAGAATTTATTCCCAGTGGAGGCATAGTAATGAACTATCTAATACATGCACGGGATATTTGAAATCCATAGTAATGCAGAATCATCTGATGATACAGAAATATAGATGAGCAATTGGAGCCAAGATGACATATATGAGGCTAAGACCTATCACATTCCAGTGAGAATTGATGCAATATATATAAACAATATTCATAGTTGAGGATAATCACCTACAATACCTCAACTGTCCCCATTATACAAATCACACAACTCTTTCCATTTCGAGAGCCACCAAGATCGTCATCCTTCAACGAGTGGGCTGACTCAAAGAACATTGCAAGAACTCCAAAGGAGACACAAAATCAACATCAGGACCTAAAACTTCCACATTGCTTGTTGAAATCTTGGTTTTGTTACAGTAGTAGCAATGATATTTATTTCCCAACAATTGGCAAAATCTAAGCCAAGGGTGAAAGTGAAATTAAGAGAGAGCACTTGAATCCACATGACATAGATTTCCAAATATGGAGAAAGCTGCAAACTTACTGAAAATGCTTGAAAATGACTCCCCAAAATCGCTAACAGTTAAAGTCACTCGATGATCAACTTAATGGCAGAATGTCTGGAACTCGTGGAACAAAACTATGTCCTGCATGAGAAATTTTTTATTAGATGCTTCCATAAGATATATAACATAAATCATTAAAAACACAACAAGAGATATTATAAAGCCTCCTGTTTTATACTTAAGCCCCCTGCAAAAAATGCCAGATGTTAAGATCAAAGGGCAGGTCTGCCAGAAAAAAAAGAAGTAAATTGTAAATAAAGCAAAACTGATAAACTATGTGTTTCTTCCTTGACCTGCACTGCTATCAAACAAAAGTAAATTGCAATAAGTTTCCATTAACAAAGTATTCTTGATCCTCCTGACCTGACAAACAAAACAACCTTCAACAAATGAAAGGAAGTTTATAAGGAATAGAAACATCACATGCATCCATGATCTATAGATCAAGCATGCATCTGGATCATAGAAATTCTGCAGAAAATATCTTCCAGAGACCTTAGCACTCATTAATTTACAGTAATCAGATTAACGTCCAAGGGACCAGTGAAAAAGACAGAGCAGGAAGAAAGAAAGAGAGGACACGGAGAAAAGGAGAAGTAATATAAGTATGATAGTTAAGGAGGCACCACAGCAACGAACCATCATATATACAAAATAAGGTTTCACCTTCCTTTCTCAATAATAAGCAAGAAATACTGAGGACAATGTTTTTCCTAATAAAGGCAGGTCATATCTGCCGCCAAAGTAATGAACAAGTTCTTTTACATATAGCTAGTCCTAGGAAAAAGTAGAGGGGGGGGGGGGGGTAGGAAGGCCAAAGATAGGTAAGAAATTAGCAGATATAGTATCTAACTCATATCCATGCCATCTCCAATTTTACTGCAGATGGGGCTAACAGCAGTAAATGATCTCTCAAATGGCGAGGGATGATACTGTGCATCCCTTCTGCGCTTGAGAGCACAGCTCTCTGGTGTGGAGCAACTCTCAGCATCGAGCTTCCTCCGGACACCTCTCACGGCTTGTTGTTCAACTTGTGTTAAAGGAAAAATCTGCTTGCTCACTCTGCAGAGTGAGCTTTGGTTATCATACAAAATTCTCTGGTTACAGTTTCTGTCACAAATGTGCATCTGTCCAGTTAGCCTGCAGCGATACATATTCCCACATACAAGTTCGTTTTCACATTTCCAATCACATTTGTGAATAGGGTTAGGCCCATCTTGGCCCAGAATACTTGACATGTAAATAACATTTGTAGGTACAGTTACCATAGATTTGCCAAATACCTCCATTTCTTATCTTGGCAAGCAAATCTAAGACTTCAAAGAATCCCAATCCCAACTCCTGGACAAGATGTTCTGCATACTCAAAAGAAGACGAGAATTATTAAGTTTTGATAGCAGATGAGAATGGCAGAAATCTGCTTAGATGAAACAAAGGAACAGTGGCTCAGCTACAAAGAAGCTTTTGGTAGACAAAATCAAGTAAAGAGTTTGAGGGATCAAAGTATAATCATTTAGACTAGGAGCAATTTTTTACTCTTTGCCCACGCCTAGTTTAGGTCTACAGGATGCAAAATCTAAAACGATGTTGGATGATAGTGTCAGGTGTCCGCTCAGAGATCAATTAGCAAGCATGAACCACCACTGCGCTCAACACCATCTCAAACCAGCAATGAATAGTTTGTGTCTCGCAAAGTCAAAAGGACTCTCAAAACACACACCTTCTGAAGAGAGTGATTTGATTCAAAGCAACAATTATATGAATTTAGAAAGCATAATCAAGACCTGACCTACTAAAGAAACAAGCTACTTCAGGAGCTCTATCCATAAAAGCTTAACACCGACTTTAAAGGCAATTCCACAGAAATGTAGCCCATCATTTTCTTCAATCTTTTCAATTACAAAGTGTAAGAAATACTTCCACTCAAACAGCAATCTCTAAAGCACAGCTTTGGCATAAGAAACTTCAGATGTATAACTAGCTCATTAAAATACATAAACGAGCTAAAAAAAATAGGCCTAAAGCCATCCATTTTACATAATTTCCATAAAATGTGTCCAAACCTAGCAATTTTCTAGCTAGTATCGTCATTACTTAACAATACAAAGGGACCAGCACGGATTTTTTTTATAGATCCTTGACGCATAATAGGATAACTATATATGCACATTTAGCTTATGCAAAAAGACAAATGAATGAGCTTTTACTTAGTCAATTACGACGTAATTGACTTACTTATTCTTCAGCCACCAACATTACAAATAGACCAAATTACAATCAGATTCCACGAAAATATGAAAAAATAAAATAAATATTTTCTATAACATCTCCATAAAACGCACAGATCACATAAATATAAACTCAGACGTAGCCAAACGCAGGCCAAAACTCATCCGCAACAACAACAAAAATAAAAAGGAGAGAAAAGAAAGCTCCGCCGGAATGAATTAAGAACCAGAGGAGCTTCAAAGGGGGGAAAGAGGAAAGAGAGCTTACACAGTAGACGGAACCTTCAGCGCAACCAAAAAGGTCTAACAATTACCAACTTTCCCCGATTCTCTCTCTCTCTCTCTCGCACACCACGCACAGCACGCGCACACAGTAGGTGAGGCAAAACAAAACGACAGCTAGTAGCAACGAAAGAAGGGGAGGGAGAGTGGGATATTTATCGAGCATAAAGGTAAGGTGATCCGATTCTTGTGTACTAGACGTTAAAGAGTTTTCCACGTGTTTTTCACTGATCAAATGAAAATGCATGTATGTCTAAGTAAAACTATTATTAGTGCAAGTATAGGTGAAATTTCGGCGAAATGCAGGTGAGATTCTAATTAATTTGAGGCCAGAAATTTTGTCGTTATCCGGGAGTAAAATATTCACGGAACCGAGTAAGACGGGCAGGTGTGTGCGATGCAATTCCGTGAACATGTCAATGCAATTCTTTTTATTTAACACTATTTACATGTGATTTTGAGATAACTGTTCATGTTTTTACATTATTGATTCATTGAACCTCCGGCTAGAATATATGCCTACAAGTCTACAACTAAAGCTGATATTAGTAGAATATATTTTTTATAATTTTCAAAACCCTATTACTGTGAAGTTTTGCAACGAATAAGAAAGTTAAATTGATTAAGGTGTAAGGTGACGCTCTAATCAATTAGAGGTATCAAAATAGTTGATTGTGGTCTGCATGAAAAATATGCTAAGATCTACTTTTGGGGTCGAGTCAGGGTCATCATTTTCCTTGTAGCCCAATTTTCTTTTGTTTCGGTGGACTGAGATCAACAGGTATGAAGTGATATTTTGATATCTCTATATTATATTCCACAATTGCAGCAAAAATTATAGCAGCTGGACGACTCGAAAGCCTTTTTTGGGAATTAATTTCGTCTAACTCCACTTAGACCTAGATTAACATAATGATGCTCCAATTGAATGTTGGTTGTCATCTTAAATTTCTACTTCATGAACGGTAACAATGAATAAACTAAGGTATACAAAGCTTGTGTGAGGTTGCCCACGAATCAAAATTTGTAATACTACTTTTATTCAGACTCAAATATATATCTAAAGTAATTTTATTGGTGGGTTGTGTTTGAGTTTGGATTGAAGTTCAACCTATTCTCCGGGATGAGATGGCATCTGAGTAGCGAACGCTCTAACTATTATTTGAAACAGTATGTGATCAAGTTACAAACTTCATTTGTCTAGCGTGGCAACTATTTATGGTGATCGAAACTCCAACTCAAAATGTTGGATCAACAATTGATCATTACAAGTAAACCATTTTCTTCATTAATGCTTGAACGTGTTGAAGTCAACAAAGTCAAATTAGACTCTCGCTTCTTGAAATGATGGATTCATCTAATCAGCACAACAATGATAAGGGATAATGGAACTAATCTGCTTTCTCTAATTCACCTTCCTCCAAACAAACAACTTTAAACACCTAAATTTAACACAACAATTACTCATAAACAAAGATGATGTTTCAAGAACCAATTAAATTCATTATACCATAATTCGCAAATTAAACATTGAAAGAATACTTATATATAGAAAAGAATCTGAATCATCCTTCACTACAAAGAATTAACCCCTCATATTAGTACATAACAATATAAATCGCAGAAAGAAGATACACAAATGAACTAAAAATCAGAATCGTACTCTAGCCTCAATTAAAATATAAGAAAAGTCCGATCAAAGAAGCCCAAACAATACAAATACCCCGAGTAATATCAGCCATATAATATGAACCAACAAAAGGGCCTGCCCCGCGGGGCCCGACCCGCCATTGCCGACTTCACAATACCCTAATTTCTTGACTCGCGCGCCCGCACAGTGGGCCTCCGCGCAGCCGCACCAGTAGGTAATTCCGTCGACCCCGCAAACCGGGTCGGGCCGGAAGCATTTTACGGGGCACATATCCGGTTCCGAATTCAACGGACAGAAGTCATTTTCTGTCTGATCCGACGGCAGCTTGAGCAGACTAGGGTCGGATCGGACGACAGGGAGGAGAAAGGCGGTGAGAAAAACGGCGAGGATGAAAATTGAAGGAGGTTTGGCGGTGAAGAGGTGCATTTGGGTGACCTTCAAATAGACGACCTGAAGATCGCCTCTTTACTGTTTCTTAATCGATCTATTTTTTCCTCTCCAACGCAAGGAATTTCGTTTTCTAGGTTTTCTTGTATTCGTGAAGTCCGATTTGGGGTTTTTTTTCTGAGAAGTGGGGAATTTCTTGTTTTAGAAAATAGCGTAACGAGGCATTGTTGTTGGACGGTTGGGACTGATTCTTTTCTTCTCCTTTTTCGTGTGAAATCTAGGAAGAAAAGAAGAATTGTGACCAATTTACCTTACAGATTTCTCTATTTTTAATTTTTATGCACGTAGCCTACAAATATGAATAATGTACATGATTTCTATTTAATATTATTTCAGAAAATAAAATTCGCTTAAAACTCTTTCATTTTCTAATAAAATATGTGATTTAATTGCGTGTGCGGGTAGTAAGTATTAGGTGGAGAAGTTATGTAGGTTATCCACCAATAATATAGTATAGTGATAGAGTGGTTAATACCCGGCGAAAGCTGCCCTGGTTCGAAATCAACGCGATACGACCTTTAAATTTCTGTATTAAATTGAAAAAAAAATATAGTATAGCGATTATTTTCTGGCTTCAACCTGTTACTGCTACCATATAGACCTGTAAAACTCACAATAATTCCCAATCATATGTTAGTACGTTATTTCTCCGAGTGCATTAATAACTAAAACTCCTCAAATTATTCGTTTCAATTTGTGATTATAGCATCAAAATATTTGTGTTTATCCTAGGACGCAGTTATTAAAATCAATCGTTCGTTTCATCAAAATAAAAATAAAGCCAACCCTTCCTTCTCTTTTATTCAATCAAAAGTATCAACGGTTCAGTTGACTCGTTCAGAGTAATTGAAGCCAACCTGACTAATTCAATACGTTGTCATTTTACATTCTTAAAAAAAATCTTGAAGTTGCATAATTCATTTCACATTTGCAGATAATTATTTATATTTTAAGTTTGAATAAAATATTGTTTTTATTAATATTTATCTTTTGTTTTTTTAATTTTTATAAGTATATATAATCATATTATATTCTTAATTGAGTTTTGCTAATTCAGTTGAACTGTTCCACGTTTCATGAGATTCGCGGATATATATGTACTCAAATAATATGAAGTATTTTATTTAAGTTCACCACAGTGAGTTTGTTAGTTATATAGGTAACCCATAGTACAAGTTATTTGGCTTTTATTAGAAGCATGTTCATTGAAAATGATTAAACTAATGAAAAATTTAAACTACATCGTTCAGTGTATGTACTATATCATTATTATCTAAATATTCAGTCGTCACATTTATAAGTATATACGAAGCATGGCATATCATAATATCCCTCTCTAATTACAAGATAAATGCAGCCAAATCTAAAAAGGATTAAAACATGTCCATAAACTAGTAATAAGGAGCAGTAATAACAGAAAATATCCAGCACCAAATAAAATGAAGATCCTTTATTAAAAGTCAAATAAATTCTGTCACGCTAAGTACAAAACACGCGAACCAATCAAAGAATACAATCCATTATGTACAAAATCTCATATTTCAAGATGATCATCCCTATAAATCAACCCATAAAATTGAAATTCTTGTTCCAACATAGTAGAAAAGAACAGAAAAGCCACAATACATCAACACCCAAATATTTGTCTTGTAACGGTCATAACTAACCTGCAAACAAGGCCTCCAGTTGTCGAAGAATATGCCAACTGCCAAATAAACTCAAGGTGTGGCTGCCAACGATAAAAACAAGTCAACACGAACAGGCATGCATGTTTCAACAGCCTAAAATACCGCTACATAATCCCTTTGTTATTGACCATTATTCATATTACAGAGAGGAGAATAAAAGGGCTACTTGAGTAAAAGAAAAACCTGTGTGTGAAGCTTCTTACCGTAGTCCGGTCTCTGAGCTCGCTCGCCTAGCTAATCATGGGAGGCTGCGCGAGCAAACCTAAGGACTTGGACACTAGGAAGCTGCCTCCTCCTGCTGCCCGGAAGCCCCACACCCCGCCTGAGGTGCCTGTTGAATCGCCCAAGGCTGCAGCAGAGACAGTTGCACAAGTCAGCATTCAAATCATGTTGTTCAATTGGGATATCAAGAAATCAGACATATGCTTTAATGATGTAAGGAGTTCTTGGTCTTAATTGATGTGTTCTTTTGGATGGATTGTTTCAGGAGAAGAAAGATGGAGATGAGAACAAGGAAAGTACCTTGGTGGATGTCTCTCAACCAGCTCCGAAGATGAAGGAATTGGAAACTAGTGAGGCGAAGCCAGTCAACGAGGAAGCAGCTCCAGTTGAGGTCAAGCCAACTGAAGCGGAAGCTAAAATTGAGGCTGAGAAGACACCAAAGGAGGAGAAAATAGAGGTAGCAGAAACCGTTGTGCCAAAGGAGGATGAAAAAGAGGTAGCAGAAACTGTTGTACTAAAGGAGGAGAAAAAAGAGGAACCAGAAAATGTGGTGCCAAAAGAGAAGAAAGAAAAGATAGCAGAAACTGTTGAACCGAAGGAGGAGAAAGAAGAGGTAGCAGAAACTGTTGTACCAAAGCTGGAGAAAGAAGAGATAGCAGAAACTGTTGTACCAAAGCAGGGGAAATAAGAGGTAGCTGCAGCATAATGTTGTACCAAAGGAGGCGAAGAAGCTGTTGGCGCCGGTTAGAAACGAAGCAGCTTCAAAATCTGAGGATAAAAAAGTTTACCGCCATTAGTTGATACAAAAACTATTTGTTTGCATTCATTTGATTTCCTATTTCTAACTACCTTTCTGATTTGTACCTTCAATAATATGTAAGCGGTAAAGACCATTTGTGTTAACAAAGACTTCTAGAGTTTTTTATCAAGGAACTGCCTTTCTGACAGATGAATTTTATTTTCCATCCATTCTCACAAAAGATGTCTACTGCTATTCTTGTATAAAGTCCCTCGTGGGCCGACCATTCGGCACATCTTAAGCTTGTGTTCGATACACTCAACAATCTAACTGTTCTTGAAACTTTTCAAGTAAAATATCATTGAGAACCAAAGCGCAAGTTATATTATCCATGCTATATCAAGATAATCTTATGCTAAGGCTAAGTAAGCCTCACAAACAAAGAGAGTATCCTTTTTCAAGACTCTTATAGAACAAGTAATATAGTATTCACAAAACAGGTAATCATCGGAAACTAGAGTTACCATTTAGTGAATCCACAGCTTTCTCAAATATGAAATCCTTTAATTCAAAAAAAAACAAATGGCAGTCAATGAATGCCCTCTAGTTCTGGTTCACCAACATCTTTGACAGCAGAGCCAACAAAACTGAAGTACAAGAAGAAGGGCCCAGCAAAATCAGCATCATTCTTGAAATGCACCATTGTTGATTCCTCTAGTTCTGAGATTGCAATCATCAAAGGATGTCCTAGAGTCTCGCCGCCAAGAATGGCGCCAGTGGGGTCGACCTGGCTGGTGCCTCCAATGCCGTATAGAGCATTGATCACTGCAAGCCAGCAGATACATACCAATCCAATCAATGCGAACTGAACTAGAGGCAAGTTGCGGCAGAAAATTGATATATCGAAAGGGGATTCCGGCGACCCGTTTCCAGTTTCGACATCCCCGTGCAAACCCATGTGGAGAATTCGATTGAGACAAGGAGAAAGATGCGCGGAAGAAGGTCCGATTTGAGGGATTTTGTGGTAGGACATAGATCGTTGATCGTTCAAACATTGATCAGGTTTGGACTAGCGATTCTACCGCGTGTAGTAGGATCACTATCAAACTAAAAACTTAAAGAATCAAAAAGTCATTTTTTAACTGGTGTAGAAATACTTTTTAATTGTAAACACAAATATGATGTTTGTTTATTGGAGAAGCAAAAACCCTAAAGTAAAAATTCTTTCTTGCACAAATACACTCGATTTTTGTTATGATGAATCGAAATACTTGAATATATAGAGAGAATGGATAAAATAAAAACTAATTTTAAAATATAAACTAAGAACTATTTTCATCAATTAGATTATAAAGATTTACAATGACTATCAATTCGCTGAATAAATTCATGAACCTAAGTAAGAATCCACGAGGATATATATATATTCATCGTGATTTCAAGATATGTCATAATCACATTCCCAAATTGGGGTTTGATAGATTGAGGCAATATCAAGTAGAGATTTTGAGACCATGATAACCTTGGGTAACAGCGCTGATCAAATTCTGCTCGTGGCTGAGCACGGTGCAAATGGTGGTTGTTTTCTGGCTGCCGGTTCAGGCGTCGATTTTGAACTTCTTCTTTCCGGTAGCCAGCTGGAAATCGAGGTTTAGATGTTTGAAATTACGGGAGAGTTTTCCCCTGGGGCTTTCACCTTAATCTTCACGCCGTCGGGGATACCATGGAGTCCGATGACATAATCGTTTTCATCTTTCTTTAATGTGTTCTGACTGTTGGTATCCAAGAGATCAATATACAATGTTTTTCATGGTTTAAGTGGAAGTAACAAGAAAATAAATGGATAAATAATTTTACAATATCTATTTACTGATCAATCAAACACTGTTCACCACACCTACCATCTCAATGTACTACAGCAGGATTTTTTGGGTTTCAATATACATAATTATTTGTTTTATTTTCTAAAATCTACAGCCTCTTGCGACTTTAGAGTTCTGGTATGTAAAAGTGTGAATTTATAACTTCAATAATTATGATATGAAAATCAAAATCAAGAAAACTAGAAACTAATTAAAATCATATATATATATATATATATATATAGGGATGGATCACGTGAGAATCTGAATATTGGTGAGAAATAATAACGCAAAGATTTAACGATAAAGTTGTTGACTAAATGTATAAATTTGTTGCATCAAATTTAACATATAAAGTGTAGACTTCATATAAAGTTATTGCACATAATTTGGTGCAACAAATTTATACATTTAGTGCAACAACTTTATACATTAAATGCTGTATTCTTATTTCTCACCAATATTTGCATTCTCACGTAAACCATCTCCTTATGTTCTGTGTAATCGCAACCCACCCCGATATATAATGTTCTGTGTAAATTGCAATTCGATTTCAAGTATTCTAAACCAAGACAAACCAATTGCTTTTTTGAAAGAAAAAAACAGTTCGATTTTGCATTTTAACCATATCACAGAACCGAATCCAAACAAAGAAAATTGAACATTCGGAATAAATTCATTTCGCATTGAATATTTTAATCGTAGTGAACAAAAGTCTTCGATTATGTTTGGTATTTCAAATTCCCTTCGAAACAAAACTATATTTAATTAAATAACAAGCCATATTACATTGTGAAGAAAACTGGCATGTCTTACAATTCAAGTAACTTCATTGAACATGTAATTTCAGAGGACGATATCAATGACCACACCCATAGGCACAAACCAATGGCCATAAGCAATCAAAACCCCATAAACATCTCTCTATGACTCTATCTATACAAAGTCTAGACCAAGACTGACTAAAACGGAATATGTCAAAAAAATAAACTATCAAAAGAAAATACTTCAATCAGCTACTTATTCTTCCGCAGCAATCCCTTTTCACTTAAGTAGATACCATCAAGGAACTTCCGAATATCCTTGTTCTTCACATGGCATTTCTGTACAAGCAAAAAGAAGCATCAGCTTCGTATGCATGGCAAAGAGATACAACCGCACCCCGATCATATATTACTTAATCGATTTTAGCTCACATTTTACATCCATTTAAGAATTTACCCCCTTCAATCTTGGAAATTTGAAGTCTTACACTTTACCAAGACCAATAGTCAGAAGACATTAAAGAAAAAGCATAAATTTAGGATTTTTATTTGTAAACTTTGCTTTTCCATGGAGTATGCTAAATGCTTCCTAGAAGAGTGTTATAAGTTACAGTGAAAGAAAAAAAATCCAATATTACATCATTGGTATAGAATGTTATGGTACCTGGTTTATTAAAGCACATGATCTAGAAACGAGCTCAATATCATTGCCCTCCAAAACAAGTTCATCCTTAACCTTCTCGGACCGCACAATGGAAACCCCTTCGAGCATATCAACCTTCCTCACCTGTTCATTTCAACAGGGATAAATATGTTAGAAATGTGTCCAAACATGGGTACAATCTAGCAAGACTCAGGACTAAAACGATAATCAATAGCTATTTTATTGGAGAGATACATAATAAGCACACGATTAACAACGCTATTTCCAGTTTCATCTCATACATACTATACCCTTTAGAAAGGGTATCATTATAAGTGGCAATTCATCCTTACACAATAGCCTCAGTCAAATTCATTCCAAATTTAAGCGCACACATATCATCGCTCAAACTATTGATGTAACATTTTAAACTAATAGAAAAAAAATAAAAAAATGACACCTAGACAACAAACTATAAAACCTATCAAGACTTCTGGCAACCTTGAAAGTATAAAATCCGAAATGGTGCCGCATAAAGAAAATATAAAATAGAATCGAAATTTCTGGAACCTTCTTCTCGCCAAGGAAATTCCGGATCTCAATCGCAGTGCCGCTACCAGTGATGGACGCGTTGATCGGAAAGTGAGCATAAACGAAACGCATTTTGTAACGGTAACACCGTTGATCAAATTCTGCACGTGGCTGAGCGCCGTGCGAATAGAGGCGGTGGTTTTTCGGCTGCCAAACCAGGCGTCGATCTTGAGCTTTTTCTTTCCGGTCTCTTCGTCGGTGATGAGCTGGAAATCGAGATTCAAATGCTTAAAATTTTTGGCGAGCTTTCCCCTGGGGCCTTCGACCTCAATAACTTTGGCTTTCACCCTGATCTTTATGCCTTCAGGGATATCCATGGAGTCGGAAGAAAGAATTGTCTTCATTTCTGCGTGTGAACGTCTCGGCCCCCGGCGCCTGAACTATGGAAGATGAACAACACCCTAGTTTTGCCGGATTTTGATCTCAAGGGGCAATGAAAAACCCTAATTGGGTTTATGGGGCCTTTTAAAATGGTTTGACGTGGAATGTGCTGGTTTCTTTGAGTGATTTCTATATCAGTTGGGTATTCCACCGTGCATATGCAGATATAGATATATTTTTTAAAAATTTATTATATATTTATGATAGGATTAACAATTTTCGATATAACACGAATACGCACGAAATTAACGGGTTAATGTTCAGCCTTATCATCGTGTTCGTGTCCTTATCATGTCATGATAAGGACACGATAATTTCGTGTCATGTAGTATCCGTGTCGTGTTCGTGTAACACGATAATATTCGTGTTGTATTCGTATTCGTGTTGGATCATATCGTTTTTTTATGATTCGATAATATTTATATATATTTAATATTAATTTAATTATATTATATATATATTTATTCCTTTTATTAATTTATTTTTAGTTTTGATTTGAATTTGTCGTTTTATGTCGTTTCGTTATCGTGTCATATCAACATAAAAAAATCATGTCATATTCGTGTTTATATCGTGATCGTATCGTGGCGTGTCAGTATATTTTATGTCGTATTCATGTAATCATGTTCGTGTCAGTATATTTTCTTCTCTAACTGCACATTAATTTTATAGATGATATTTGATGTTTCATATAAAGATACTAACACTAATGATCTATACTTATACTAATTTATAGAAAATAAATTGAGATATTTCAACTAATGTATAAAGAGTGCTAAATTGAGAAAAATACGTTAGGGGAGCCAAAATTGAATTTTTTTTCGACGAAGTTAAAAAAAACACATCAAACTAAAAAATATAAGAAGCTTCCCCAGTACCCTTTTTGTCCACTCCTATAAATCATGTAAATCATACGAACACATATACATATATATGTGACAATCTACATGACGTAGTACTATATGAAGACAGTAGTGTGTGTTGTGATTGGACAATATTAACTTTAAAAAAAAAAAAATAACTTTTTGTTGGTTTGTCGGAGCTACCGACCATGATTGTCACCGGAAACATTATCGAATAATATGATACCATCCTTCCAATTGTTTTCTACCTTTTTCTAAAAATAATTAAGAACAATCAAAAAGAAAAAAGTAAAGAAACTCATATGCAAACCTTATCCTTGTAGATATCAAATATACCTTGAAAAAAAAAACTTCATCCAATGTCTTCAACAGGCAATGGTGATACAATTTGGGCAAGATTAAACTTTCAGATACTCTTTACAATGATTAACAATGAAAAAAAGATATATTACATAGATCTTTAAGAGAATGGAGAGCTTTTTAAGAAGAGAAGATAGAATACAAATGAATTTGGAATTTTGGCATTTAATTTAATTCCCCTATCATTGCGCCAATAATGAAGCGTAATTGATAGATAGGTAACAGACTTGTTCTTAGTATAAACTCTATTCCACGTTTTATGCTCAAATTTACCTCAATATAATTAACTTTTATACTGTTATTTAGGATAAATTTATTAATGTATTTCTATTCTATAGACATGATATATGCAATTACCTACTAAGTCTCACTGCACATTAATGTATTATATAATGAATACTAATTGATTGATATGTATATATAAGAATATATTTCATAGAAAATAATATGATTTCTTGAAACGTGAAGTTATAAATAGACAAAAATTGAAATTACTATTTTGGAAACTCGGTGTTGTTATTATATGGTATATAGATATAGATAGATGATTATTATTATTATTATTATTATTATTATTATTATTATTATTATTATTATTTGTGCTTGCTTAAATACACAAATTTGATGTTTTTATTTTTATTTTGCACACCTATTTTAAATTGTGTCAATAAACATATAAATTTTTATATTGTTGTAATTTATTCTAATTTGTATTTTTCTTCTAAATTAAATCTTAGGTAGCAGTCCAACGATATTATTTCAATCAAATCAGCCTCATTTTGATAAAAATCAAAATCAATTTTGTTAATCCACCACACCTCTCTCTCTAATTTTGTCCTTCTTCCCGACAGTCAAAGCTATCTTCATTCCACCCACCAGGTTTGATTTCCTCGTATTTCATATTTTCACTATTTCTTTCAGCATTTTTTGTATATTTAGAAGAGGTGACAAAACGGTAGGATCCAATTTTATATGGAGTTGGATTAAAAAATATAGATCCAATTGAATTTCTGGCCTAGTTGGGCCATCTTGCACTATCAAAAGCTCATCAGGTTGGGCAAGCTAGATCCGATCCGACCGAAATGAAAAAAGATTATACTAAAATTGATGTTTTCGAACTTGATTATGCCACGATTTTCCAATGAATTTTAGATCAAATCTGATTTTTGGAAAAAATCGATGGACTCGAGTTAGACCGGCCTAATCCATGCATTTACCAGCTCTATATTTCAGTTAAAAAAAAAAGAGTTATGGACTGGATTTGCTGCAAGGAGTGTCAAGTAAAATACCTGTGGACTATTAGGGATTTTGACTAGTGAAGAAAAGAGTGAGAAAAATAATTTTTATATTTCAATTTTCAAAATTCAATAAGTAAGCAGCAAATATATCCATCTTTTTAAAAAGCTACAAAATAGATTTACGAGACTAACTGGCACTTAATTGAAGAGTGGCAGCTAGCTGAAAAATAGGTGATAATTGATGTATAAAATGAAGTTAATATATTAATCAGAATATATAATTAGAAAACAAGACTGCTTGATCTTCAGTAAATATAGATGAAATCTTATTTTGAGAATCGCATCACAATTCAAAAGTCAAGAATCAAGACCATGAGTTAAAATGGCTTATTTCTTTTTTTTGGAATCAATTTAATACAAAAATTTTAAAGGTTACATCACGATGGACTCGAACCCGAGACATTTAGCCTCAGATATTAACCACTGTACCACTAGGCCAACACACACTAAAATGGCTTATTTCGTGAACTCTTAAATGCAATCAAATACAAAATTAGAAAGACTACTTGATCTTCGGATAAAATGTCATCGGCCAATTGTTTGTTTTTAATAGATAACATATTTTCATACGAGTCGAGATCTCCGAGTTAAAATAGCTTATTCCGTGAGCTCTTCGATGTTATTTTTCACAAAAGAAAATAAAAAATTTAGAAACTATCTGAAAATGTAATACTCGTATAAGTTTAATTTCAAATTTGCCACTATAGTATTTGATGGCAGGATGCATGAGAGAGATGAAACAACACGCGATTCATACTGCGGAAAATTTGCCCACAGGAAATTGCCAAGATTTTCGAGCGCAATAATTATTTCAACGAACAAGAAACACACACGACAAAGCCATACACCACGATTCCTCTCTCTCCCCTCCTCCTCTAACCTTTACTTCTCTCTCATTCTCTGATAAATAAAGCCACCGCCACCATTATTGTGAGGAGCTAACTACTTCTTCGAATTCGTTGGTTGCATTCCGTTCATCGCCACCTGCGAATTGAAGCAAACACAATACATCATCATTCCTCTCTTTGTATTGTTAGCTCTTTTTGTCTCGGAACTTGAATTTTATGTGTACGTATTATTAATGGGGAGGAAGAACAATGGCAGGGTTTCGAGAATCGGCAGTTACGCGATAGCTTCATCGGTTAAGGATGCCACTTGTTTTTCTTGCACGACTTTCAACATCCTTGCTCCTATTTACAAAAGACTCAGTCACGAGGTATATATGTTTGCAGAAAACGCACGATTTTCGTTGTTTCTAGATGTAGAATTTGACAAAGTTGTTTTTCTTTTTCTCGTGCAATTTTTATGCTTTCTGCATTTTTTCCCTATTAAAGTTATATGTATGCATCCGTGTATGTCGTGAGTTTATCCTACTGTTGTTGTTGTGTACGTGTTTGGATTAACTTATTCATTTTACGTATTTTGCTTAAAATGCGAATTTTGATGGTTTGTTGCAATGTTGAGAGCAGGATCCTAAATGTCGAGAAAGTGACGTTAAGCAAATTTGGCTTAAGAGAAACAAAAGGATTTTGGATTGGTTACTGTGTGAAAGATCTTCCATTATCTGCCTTCAGGTTTTGGTTTTCCTCCTTTTGATATTTTTATTTGTTTTAGCTTATAAATAATGCAAGTTTCATTAAAACTTGAGCAGGAATTTTGGGTTGGGAATGAAGAGCTTGTGAGTATATATGACAAGAGGCTTGGAGATGCTGGTTATGACAGTTTCAAGCTTGCCAGGACAAACAATCGAGGCGACGGTATTCTAACATCCTTATTGTGGGATTGGATGCTTTACCTTTCTTTTGCTGTTTTAATTGTTAGATTATGACATTTAGGATGTTTTGTTTCCTGTATATTGATGTTCCGTTTGATATATGTATCTGATCTTCCAATGTAGAGAGAAGAATTGATGAAACTTACCAACCATCTTAAGCATTGATACTGAATAAGATTATGATTATATTAGCTAATGATCAGATAGAGGTGAATCCTTCCTCTGCATAAAGGGAGCATGTCCTGTTTTTCCGACTGTAGATCAGACTCAATGTTCTCCTTTCGAGGAAATAGATTTCATTTTTGTGACCAGCCTTCCGATTCATAGGACATGTAGGTTTAGTCTTTTATATAATGTTCTATCATATGATGCGTTTCAAGTTTGTACAACATGAGTTGCATGCTCTACTTATTCAATAAAAAGGCACTAAGTTTGTTGTCCCGTTACGAAGTTTTCCTTTCTTGAATTTGGGAAGGTCTTCTGATTGCTGTGCATAAGGACTACTTTAGGGTCATCAGCCACAAAGAGTTGCTGTTCAATGATTTTGGTGACCGTGTCGCTCAGCTACTCCATGTCGAGCTTATTCCCCGCTTTTCTCAATGTCGAAGCAGTTGCATTCGCCAAGAAATCCTCATAGTGAACACTCATTTGTTATTCCCACATGATTCGAGCTTGTGCTTGGAGCGACTGCGTCAGGTATGTTAATCCTGAATCGCATGATGAAACTGAAATCGTCTATTGGTATTACTGAATTGGTTTGTGCCATGATTTGTTTGATAGATCTACAAAATATTGCAATATGTGGAGTTATACCAGAAAGATAATAAACTCAACCCCTTACCTATCCTACTCTGCGGGTATGTCTGTTAGATGTTGTTTTACATTTAAAAGGTTGATTCCTACTATGAAAGGATGATGAAGTGTTTGGTGTATCTCTTTATGTGTATAGTGACTTGAATGGGAGCAAGAGTGGACATGTTTACAAGTTTCTAAGATCTCAAGGATTCATATCCTCATATGATGCTGCCCATCTGTATACCGATGCAGACGCCCACAAAGTATTTACATTTCTTGCTTTGCTCTCGCATTTGCTATCCACAAACAAATCCTGTTCCTGATGCCATTTCTTTTTTCTTGCAGTGGGTAAGCCACCGTAATCACCGTGGAAACATTTGTGGTGTGGATTTTATATGGCTCCTTAATCCTAATAGATATAGGAAATTACTTAGAACAAGTTGGGGTGAAGCATTGTCAGGATTGCTCAAGGTAAGACATGCAGATTAAAGTGTTAACTTTTCTGGTCTTTACAGAACTCTCAGCTTGATCTTTTGAAACACCATTGTGGAGTTGCTTGGATTCATTCCGATTGAAAATGTTTATCCCATGATTTTGCTCGTAACAAGATTCAATATCTATGTATTTAGTTTCTGGACTTGGTAGTCCACTTAACTTTCTAGATCTGCAACTATTATACTGATAAATCAGGAACTTGTTTAACTATGTCTATGCAAGATTTTACACACTCCTTAATCTTAAATTGGTCTTACCCTCACCTCTTCCTTTGCCCGTCTTTCTTTCTTGTTTTATTCTGCATTGGAATTTTGTATCTGAGTTGAAAACAGCATAAATGGTAATGTTTCAGTTGCCTACAATCTGTCTGCATTATGTTTGACTGGTTCGTATTTGTGTTTCAGCATCAACTGAAGCAAGTCTTACTCACAGAGGACAGTGCATTTGCGTTCCTAAAGGGGAGCGGCCATGGCCATGGCGTCACATACTTTGACTTCTGTGAAGCATTGCAGCAGGTAGGAGCATTTCAACTAGGTCAGTTTCTTCATTTTTGAAGTTCTTATGTTGCACGTGATGTGTTGGAAAATAGACATGTAAGACATATTGTTCTTATACAATCAGCTTAATTTAATTGGCCACTGTTATGGGCTGCACACCGAAGAGATACAGGAACTTTGGGTGCAAGCAGATATGGATGGAAATGGTGTCCTGGACTATGGAGAATTTAAGGTACTAAAAATGCTGCTTTCAGTTTATGTGCTCCCACACAAATCTGCATGCTATTACTATCAGCTGTTGTAGCTTCATTTCGTTTGTTTATATTCTACTCGATAGGTATAATTTTTTTTTGAGAAGATTATGTATGATTTGTTTGGTTTTTCTTCTTTCTTTTACATTACAGCAGCGGATATGGAATGCATACTCGGGGCAAGGGGATAAAGTGAGTGAGGGAGTGTCGGGCGACTCTATCTTTGGCACAGAGCAAACAATTGGATTCAGTATCAAGAATGCAGTTCTCTTCCCTACGGAGGTAGAGAAAGGGCTGTGGCCTGAGGATTACTCTCTTTCTGATCATGCTCGACTGACAGTGGTGTTTTCGCCAGTGAGAATGCCACGCTCTCGACTGGCATTGTGATGCTTGCTCGTTGCTGCTGGAATAGGACGGGTGTTTGAGGAGCTACAAGAGTAATGGATGGATATGCACCAACATGCTTTTGAGATCACTGGCACTGATGATCAAAGAAAGATTGTGATTGAGGGCGAATGTGAAAGTTAAAATTTTGCTCGTATGCGGAGGAATCGTGTTGGCATTCGAAGCTTCTGATGAAGCCATAATATCTTTGTTGGTTGGTAATGGGGAGGGGGTAGATCATATAATAAAAGCATGCACAATTTTTCACGGTGCATCCATAGAGATTGAAGTTTAGTTGGTGGAAGAGACGAGTAGACTTATTCTTTATAGTTGAAAGTTAGACTGCGAAGGGAAACTCGAACGTGGTTCCTCGTGTACCAAACGAGTGTTAGAGGTTTAGTTTATTTATGTCTATAGAAGTTGTAAAGAGAGTAGATAAGTTGGAGGAGTCTTAACTTGTATATTGTTGTGGTTATACACTTGTTCAGCCCAACAAAATAATTTGTTGCTACTTTTTGTCAACTGATACTCTCTCTCTCTCGGATGAATTGAGTGAGTCAAGCTCTGTTATTTGCTTCAATATACCAATAGAGGTAACTTTTTATTTGTCACAAGACAAACTTTGAAAAGCACTATTGGGAAGCGAAGGGAGAAATAGATGCATCAATGGTTGTTCAGCTTAAACGAAGTGTGAATGGCATGTGCCCTCACTCACGCCAACGTATTTAGCTACTTAATTCATATGCAATGGTCTCATCCACAAAGTGGAAAGGAACTTTTTTGCAAAATATAAACATATGAAGTAGATTGATGTTGCGTAAAGATTTTTACATACATCATCTTTGGAGGAACATAAACACTCACTACCACAAAATGAAGTAAATGGAAAGTCGATTAAATTTGTGTGATCAACACAATTTTTGTATGATTTCTAGAAAAATCACGAATTTCTTGAAAAACAAAATATATTATGGGGTGAGAGAGGCTCGAACTCTCGACCTCAGGATAACTCAACAAAGCTATGAGACCTACGCGCTAGCCAACTGCGCCACCACCCCTTAACATTAATCGGCAACTATATACTAATAGATCACAGAAATTCAAAGCCACAATTTACAGTCCAAAAATAATATTAAAACGTCTAAAACTAAAGTGATGGAAAATGTTTGAGAAGAAACAGCCCATCTGACAACTGATTGTATCATTAACGTGGTTACATGAAAATCATTATCATTTTAGCATAATCAGTTCAACTTCCAACATTTTTTTTATTTATATTTTTGTTGGATAAAGATGCAGATAAAATTAATTAAGAAGTATGTTAAAATAAAGGATAAATTCTTTTTTCCTGGTCAGGTCAACAAAGACGTGAAATATTTTGATTTTTTTTATTAAAAAATGGATTTACTCGGATCAATACATAATTTTCTTTTAGTCTTTCTAGGATTGGATCTTATATTAGGAAGTCTAGCAGATTCCTCTGCCAAAAGAAAGTCGATGACAAATCTGTCGTCAAAAGGCACTTTATAAATTATTTCTTCCCTAATTAACTTAACAAATCGTCCATTATCATAAAGAGGATCTCAGCAAATTAAAGAATTAATCACCTTATATATCATGAGTTTCAAATTAACTTTCAAACCTTTTGATTTAGTAACCGATTTTTCAAATAATTTTTGAAGTATAATTTCATGCTATTCGACGATGAATTAGACCGGTGTTTCCAACAAACTCGCATACAATAGTTTCTTCTATTATTTTAAAATGCATTCAGGTTCCCGTAAACGGTAGATAGATTTTATACTTGCGGTTAAATTTTTTTAATTTTGAATTTTGCTAAAGTAAAATGGTTTTCTTTTTACTACTATCTTTAATAACGATGACTTATGGTGCACGTGAGTCCTCCAAATCAAGATGCAACCTACAAATCAATACTTTCGGGATTAAAGATCTGATCTGCAATTTCAATCTATATATAAGTACAATTTTCTAGCATATTATACGAACATGTATTAAATTAATTTAAAATATTATTTTTGCTAAATTCAATATTTGGCATCGTGTTTACAAAATATATAACCATTTGTTTCTCTTGTTAAAAGACACAACTATCACAAGTCTGATTCGTGCAAACAATAATATAGCAGTAGATTTCATGATGCATTACAAACATTGCAGATAAGCTAATTACCCACACAGTTATTTAAGTGGAACAATATTGAACTAGGTGGGAGAACCGAACCTAGCTAACTTCAAAATTAGGATATTCGAGTTAACTTTCACTACTCAACTATTTACTATTTTCCATAATATTTGGTTTCTTAATGAGTATATTGAGCTTCATAATAACAGCAAATTTTAAACTATTTTCCATACTATCAGGCATCATCATCACGGAGACGCAAGTTAAACTTGCAAATACATGTCAAAAAAATTGAAAGGTAAAGTGTTGATTCTCACTAAGCACGACCAATATGCATAAAATAAAGATGGACTGAGTAACAAATAGAAACAAGACCTGAGATAACGGACCTTAGACAGGCTGCGCGCTTACTGCTTATAGCTTATAGAGGAGACCTACGATAAAACACGAGCTAGTTATTCCATCATACCATCATCGTCATCAACTTCTTCCTCATCAGCTAGATCAAGATCTGCAAGCAGCTCCTCCAATGGAACAGAAGGAACGTCCTCACCTTCAGTCACGGAAGTCATTGATGGCTCGTATTCTTTATTTCGGTACAGGGACAGATTGAATCTCAAATCAGGATTTTCCTCCAGATCTCTCATGAACTGTTCGTACTCAGAGTTCATCTTCTCCTCATGATCTCTACCTCTGACACCATCATCGACCTCCATGTTGAGAGACTTGAGCTTCCATGAACGAGACTTGCGCTGTCTCTGTTGGCGCTTCTCTTCATAGCTCTTTTTAATCAATATTACATCAGGGACATCACCTTTATATTTGTCCAATTCAAAATCATTACTATTGGCACTATGCAGGTCATAACCAAGAGCATAGTCCCCACAACTCAAGAGATGCCCCAAATGTGTTCTCACAATGAATTGTCGATCATTCTTCCCATAATCTGATACACGTGCTACATGGGCATCGGCCAAAACATATTTTGACCCACCATAGTTCTCTTCAGAACGAACCTCCTCCATATCTAAAACTATGTATTCGGTGAGCTGTCTACTTGACAATAAGGCCTTAAAAGAGTATCTCCAATACTGATCAGCATCCAGGAAGCATTGCCTAAGGGTCTGTGGATCTAATAGAGCTATGCTGTTGCTTACTTTAGTGCATAACACTAGTGGTCCGAGATTTCCCAAACTAACAGAGACTTTAGGTGGAAGACAAATCAGATCTTCACGACAGATAGGACTAATTTCAACTGAGAAAGTGTACTTGTAATTGTAATTATTGCTCTTTGAGTCGTGAGACACAAGCTGCTTATCAGTACGGCTCCTAGTTGGAGCTACTTTACCAACAAACTCAACAAACTTCACACCATGACTCCGTTTACCAAAGAAGAAATCAATACCCTGATCCATCTGCTTAATTCTGATGGCATCTTTAGCAGCGTCATGTTTAAGGATAAGCTGCTCCAGGTAGAAAAAAGTGCGCCTGTGAGAAACATGCTGTCGCAATTGTACTGCAGCAACCCACTGATCAGGATTAGCCTGAACCCTCGCACAAGATTCGCACAACTGATCTTGCACAACATATTCAACAGTGTAAGCTTGTTCAAGTATTGCTCCATGAAGAACCTCTTTTTGGACCTTCAGCTTGATCTTAATTCTCTTGGAATGAGGTTCGGTCCAAATGAACTCTGCATGCACCATTCTAACAGTGTTCAAATTCTTCAGCCTCTTCACGCAGAAGGTCAGCAGCTCTCTTGAGTCGAGTTCTGCTTTGATCCAAGTTCTCGGAGGTTGCAGAAAACAGTTACATTCGGGGCAAAAGATGATAATAACATGCTTCTGAAGGCCTTCGGTTATGTCGATTTCAGAGCGCAGGCAGTTGGCGCACATATTTGCAGCATTTGGTTGCATTAATATGCCGCACTTGCAGCATAAGACACTGCCAATAGTCTGTGGCACAGTAAACATGCCCGCTCCTTGTGCCATAGCTACATAACGATGCACAAGAAGACAACAAGTTAACAGATAGAAAGATCAAAGTTTATGAATTATGGCATCTGGCAAATTAATCTTAGAAGGGAAACCCTATAAAAATCACCCAATAACTGAATTATCACCTAAATTTAACATGTGAAGCATCATAATCAGGACTGTGAAAAGATAAACCTGAAATAAAAAGTATAAATAAAAGATATTTTTAAAAGTAATAGGTATGAAGTATTTTATGGGACAATAATAGGTTTTTATTTCATTTAATTAAGAACTGGTTCATTTATACTGCTTATTATTAAGCATCCTCTTATAGCCTGTTCCAGTTTAATCGTATGTTTAAATTAAAGACCAAGATAATCTAATTCATCAATAATAACAATTCTTATTTTGATTGTCAAAAACAATTCTTACTTTGAACAAGCGACAAAGTAATTTGGATTCACTTACGGAATTTTCGAAGTGTGGCCTAAATAAAATACCACTCATTCCTATTATGATAAAAAGCCCAATATCCCAAACTAAAGGAGTAAAGGACTAGTGAGTAGTGAGAGAAGAAAAAAGCGCTCAAGAAAAAGACATAATAGTCGAAATGCCACCGGAAAATCCTACAACCGCCGCCATCGCCGCCGCTATGTACGCTTTCACCGCCACACCATCGTGTAAAGAGTCTTTAGTCTACGGACTCATAAATATTTTCCGCTCAATAATAATTAATACCTACCAACATCTCTGCATGTATTTATGCATAATCTTTCTCAAAACCAAAATAAAAACATTTGTAAATTGCAGAAACTTACCTCACCGCAGTGGAGAAGGTGGAGGAGGCGACGAGCGGCGGAGGAGGTGGAGGAAGCGGCGGCCGGTGGAGGAAGTGATCTGTTTTGGAGGAGACGCGACGAACGGTGGGGGGTGGAGGAATCGACGAGCGGTGGAGGAGATGGCGAGCAGCAGAGGAATCGTTGGAGGAGGTGGAGGAGGCGACGAGTGGAGGAGGCGACGAGCAGCGAAGGGCGTGGAGAGGGGAGGCGACGAGAAGGTGGAGGGATGGCAGAGGTGGAAGTCGGCGGACGAGTGGGGAGCTTGGCTTCAAGGGTTTGGAATGAGAAATTGGGAAGGAGAGCTGCGGGACGCACGAATAGATGCGAAATTAGCTAGGTTAACTAATTTAATTATAATAAAATAATATATATATATATATATAATTGGCGGATCAACAGGTCGGATCTGGACCGGATCCGGGTCTTAAAACCTAAACTTCAGATTCATATCCGAAAGATTGAGATATGTTTCGGATCCGATTCGGATCTCGTCGGATCCAGGATTTTGAGGATCAGGATCTTTAAAAATGGATCTAAATCACGGATCTCGGAATCCGTTGCCATCCCTAGTCTTTAACACATCTTTATTCCATTACCTTTTGTATTTGAATGAAATCTTTGGTAGTTTAATTGGAGAGTTGACAAATAAATTCAAAAGTTATCAAAAGAGAAAGCAGCAGTAAAAATAAAATACATTTCCATTTTTCAGCCTTTATCTTTTCCTTTTTCACTTTAAGAATCTTCATAATGAACCCAACTAGTAATATCCTCCGTCGCTCATATCTTATATTGCAAGTCTTATTGTTTATTTAATAATCATATCGCATATTAATCTACAGATATTATAAACGAATCTTATTTTACAAAATTTGGTGTACTTGTTATATCAAATATGATTATACTATATTCAACCTTTTATCTGTGTATTCTTACAGATATTTAATTAAACCTATAATATCCTTACTTATTTAAGTTTAAAAATATTTTAGTAATTTAATATACAATTTATATAAGATGAGAATACTTGTGTATCTAAAATTCTTTAAAATTGTGATCAAATTTATTTATTTATTTCTTCCATATATTTATTATTTAAAATGAATTACTTTTTGGTGTGTTCTCATATCGTTATTGCTAGTATTAATTAATAAAGACATGCATATACACATTATATGAATTGACACAGTGAAATACCAAATGTTACGTGGAGCTTTATTTTTCCATAAGTTCACCAAAAAGGCGCCATAATCCTGATATTTCTCATTCAAAGCTTTTGGAGCTAAGACAAAAATAAAGTAGAAAGAGATGATGATCAGTGATCACTCACTAGTTATTTTATACCTACATATTTCTAATACACAATAATATAACACGGAGAAGAAAATAAGAAGTTTATTGTTGATAAATAACCAATCCATATCACAGTGAAGATCATGAATTGAAGCGTTCAAATCGAAGTAGAACAAACTGCGCCCTGTTTGGAACTCAAGGGAGTCGAAACCTTACGCCCCAACGGCAACACAGCTATACAATCTACATTGAATCTGTATCTCCTCGAAATCCAACTCCCCATTTTCCACCTGAGGCTGCCGGTGACCGCGAAATCCAAAGGCAGTTTTCCGGCGGCCTGATCACGTTGGAGTTGGTAAGCGAGAGATGGGCCGACAGGTTGGCGGTTTCCAAGCAGCAGGGACGCGCTGAGAAGGTTGGTTTGCTGATGATCTTGAAAGAATGGTGGGATTTCAGTGTGGGGAGTGATGACGTTTCTGTTGTAGGAAGCATGTACGAGGAATCCGTCGTAGTGGATTCCGATTCTCTTGTTTGGGTTGGTGGATAGGAGAGAGAGGTGAATGGAGGTGTTGAGGAAGGATGTGTTGAGGTTGAGGTGATTGATGTTAGCCTGTGTTAGAGAGAAGTGGGGATTGGTGGGCTGGAAGATGAGCCAGAGGAGGAGTATGAGCGAGAGGAAGAATGTCGACACGTAGAAGAAGAACTTCTTCTTTGGTTTGATGGATATTTTCGTTGCTTGCTTCTCTGCGCAGTGCTTGGGAGATTTCTCATGGATTATGGACATTGCAAATAGAGAGGGAGTAGAGAATGGTGAGGAAATGGGGAAGAGGAAGATGAAAGAGGTAAATAAAGGGTGGCGCTTCTATCATTCATGCGCAATGCAGAGAAAGCAGCAATTAGCTCTAACTTTACTTTTTGATAAGCACCCTTATCACTAACACAAAAGGGACTAGAAAAAGAAGAGCATTGACTAAAAAGCAGTGTTTGTGGTAGCCCCAACACACACCAAAGTGTCCCTTTAACACCAAAGTGTCCCTTTAACCCTTTGCTTCTGCCTTAAGAAAATCTGTTTACAACCCGCAAACATCAAATATCCCCAAATAGCTACGTAACTCTGTAATTTGTGACACTATCTCACCGGCAGAGGATGAATTAAATAGTTATAAATTCATAGCCCAAGTCTGCTGTTATGATGTTAGCAGCATCAGTGGACCCTTTTGCTAAGTAGGATCAAATTACTGATTTTGCTGTAAGATTATATCAACGAAATAGATACACAGACCAGACCATATTTGGATTTTCAATATTCTAACAAGATTCGGTTGGATAAACACAAAAAATAAAGCCCTCAAGAAAAGATCTCGTGACCTTTACCGGGACGAAGAAGGCAAGGAGAGAAATGGAGCTGTAAAACATTGATGCTTGTAGCTTCAAGAGAATGGAAATTCAGACGTTGACATGAAGTGGTGCATTTCATTGAATGTGGTGATGTAAATAGTTAGGTGGAAAGTTTTCTGAGCATTCATTATGTGACCATCTTATGGGAAGTATGCAACAGGTCTCAGACCACTAATAGGCACCTTCTGCAATTCAAGAAACAGCTAAAACATCACCCTTTTTCCAAAACCAAATAACAATAACAACATAGCTCGGTCCTAATCCCTCAAAATACAAATGCGTCATCAGACGTAAGCCTACCTATTGGCATCATCAGATGCAACTCAATTTGGGAAAAAATGAAATTCAGTAGCAACTACTGTACTAAGATATGGCTATTAACTAAAACATATATCTACACATCAAGACGAGAAGGGAGGTCACGCTTGTCTATGTAGTAATTAGTAAACGCCTAAACAAAAGAAAAAATATATACAGAAAATACACGGCGACCAGCCATTCTTTCATAGCAATGTAATAATTTTCACTCAGCTGGAAAGTGCTTAGTTCACTGCCTAATTTCTAACAATCACCACAACCTAACTGATTACTCTAATAATTTCCACCAAAATCTCTAAAATTTTAAGAGGATGTTGAGCTAACCAGCTTGTCAGCTCCCAGGTTGAGCATCATCAGGTATTTGACGCACAAACTGTCCTTTCACACGAGGACGCTGCTCAGCCAGCTTCCTTCTGCTTTCATACCGCACCTGTCGAACAAAGTCCTATATTGATTATAAGAGTAAACAAAACTTTGCAAGGGAATCCACCACATATATGTTGAGTCATTACTACCATTAACAACACCAGTGCTCTCACAGCGTCACCATACAACAGAGTTAGCAGAGATATCAAATTGAAAAGGAATTAGGTCTTTTATGTTTTTCTACATTATTTTTCTATGCATAACAACGATATCATACTGTGTTCTGGTAAAATCAACAAACCTTCTTCTCAAAGCATCTCTCCTTCCTCTTCAGTCTGAATTTCCTTAAAGCCGCTTCTCTTTGCATGAATCGACTATTGGAACTCTCAGGAACATGGACTCCCTCTTCACTAGCAGCATATGATGTGGCATTGACAACTGCGATTGAATTAATTTTGCCAATGTCACCAGAACCTATGCTGTGATGGAGGCTTGTATAGCCATTGTAGAAACAACTGTTAGGACTCTGATCATTGGCAAAAGACACCTGTTCCCTATCCTCAAAATTTTCCGGCTTCTGGCCTTGTTTATTATGAGTCTGTTCCATGGTACAGCCGATCCTTTGATCAAGAAGGTCATGGAAACTCTGAGAATTTGCGGATTGATGGCCTGCTTGGTGGAAAGGATTCAAATAAGCGAAAGACTGTGAGTGGCTAGCTGCGCCTGGACTGGGCAAAGGCGACAGGCCAGATTGTGCAGAACACATTTGAGGCATCACAGCACCGAATCCATTGTTTACATTTTCAAATCGTACACCTCTAACTGGAATTGGTTGGGATGCTTCACTTGGCTGAGGGTACGTGGGTTGGATCCCGGTCACAGAAGCATATTTCCGTGAGCTCATTCGTGAACCATGTGCATCGGAAGCATACTCAGGGTATGATTGGACTGTTGTTTCTCAGAATTGGTCTCAGGTCTTTCTGTTGATTACAGGTGCTTGAGATGTGGAGTTTCTGGGCTGCAACGGCTTGTTGACATACCTACAAGAGTTTATATCCATTAGGATACCATACTTATATATAAGACACAGAGATTGATAAACAATGCAAGCTCACCGAGAAAAAGCTGATGCATCAGAATGTTTTATCCTGCGGTTTTCATCATTTACTTGATTCACTGAGCCACTAGGATGGGATCTTCTCAAAGACAGATCCAACAGCGGCAAAATATCAAACTTGCTTGTGCTAGTATTGGAGGCAGGACTGGCCAAAGTGCCTTTACAACAGTTACTAAAAGCTCCAATTAAGTCAATAGCCTCTCTGACACGATTATTCTCAGAACTCTGACCAGTGACATTAACCTGTTCCGAAGAAGAGTTCTTATCCTGTCCTTGTGTTGTTCTGTAATTAACATCTATGCTAGCCGCAGTCTGCAGCCCTAATTTCAAAATGACAAAGGATGCAAATTGTTAAGCATTTACGTATCCGTAGAGCTGAAAAGGTAAATGGTAGATACAAGGCAATGGGATAAGCATTACCTCCCGCCTCATTATCATGTGCTCTTGTTCTTCTACTTTCTTCTTGAAATTCTATGCGTGCATAAATATTTACGTTGTCTGAAAGGCATTTATTGGTTTTTGGCTGTAAGAGGGAATGTACATGCTCAACATCTGGTCCATCACCATCAGTTTTCATCTCTGGTTTTGTGCATGAACTCTGCAGACATAATCCAAAACTTCTGTTTAGCTGTAACTCAGATGCTTGAAATCGTGCTCTTTCAACTAGGCATTGAAAACGTAAACAAATTGATGCTTTTATCAGCTGTACCGTCGCATGGACTACTGGTGGAAGTGAGGTTGCTTAGAGTAGTGAGCATCGAGAGATGAATCAACTCCTAGAAAAAAGAAAATGTTACAGAACTGAAAATACCTGGGCGTCAGTTCCTTTCTCGATGCACTCCCTATTTCTCCGAACACATGCCATATAACCACTCGAATGATAACTAGTAGCATTGTTCTCAGCTGTGGCTTCGATTTTCTGTTGACTTGAATGATTACTAAGAGCATTGTTCTCAGCTGTTGCTTCAATCTTCTGTTGAGCCATACTCTCATCTGGAGGTCCAAGGCCAGCACCACTTGACTGCTTCACGATTTAAAAAATAAGGAAAATAGAGATAATATTCCTTGATTCATGAAACTTTGTTTTAAAAGAAAAGAAATAGCAAAAAGGAAAAGAAAGAGTAAATTGTTTAAGAAAAATGAATATGGGCTTACAACTTGTTTCCTCCACACATGCTGCCACAAGTTCCTGAGCTCGTTTTTCCTGACAGGCTTTACAAGAAAATCGGCTGCACCTCTCAACATGCATTTGTAGACTATACCCACCGAGTCATATGAAGACATCACTGTATTATCAAGGAAAAATGTTTGAATCTACCATAATCAATACATGTTGGAGGAGATATTTGAAGAGCCAAACAAGATGTATATTTAACGCACTTATCACTGGAATATTTTTGCAAATATCATGCTCCATAATTAAGGTGAGAAGAGCATATCCAGATATTGATGGCAATTGGACTTCTGTCAGAATAAGATCAATGTTCTCAGCTCTGGATTTCAATACCTCCCATGCTTTTAAACCATCAGATACTGCCACAACTGCTTCAAAAGAAGAAGTGTTTAGTTATGATTTTATGAACCACTATGAAACAATATCAATCCAAAAGCATATAATTTAAATCAAGATCACATTAGACTAAACAACCAGATACGTTAACTTGCCCATACAGTGATGCAAGTAAAGCTCTCAAGAATTTTCCCCAGGCCAAAACCAAATGCAAGAAATCCCTAGCAGACCATTTCCGTCATCCAAACACACACAGGTTCCAATGACCAATTTTACGTCATCTTATTATTACTAAAGCCTCTGTCAATTGGACTTCAACTATCCAGGAGTTTAGCTGATATTATCAGAACCATCATAGGGAACTACTTAGGTCACTTATTGAGCTGGTGAGAGATAAAAGGGTGCACAGAAAAAGGACTAAAATTTCCATACCAGTATTTTATAAACAGGATGTGGTTCGCATCTTTTACACAGGCATTGCCTGACCAAAATTTAGCAAGTATCAAGCATATTTTTACTGGTAATTGACCATCAATGAACACCATGAGGGCAGAAAGATGACTGTATATAATTGAGATCCTCTTGCGTAAAGGAATGAAGGTATCTCTCAGATTTATTGTCCTAACCTCGTATATATAGCTCAGAATCAATATTAAGAAAAAATAACTGCAAGTCTGCATCCAGCTAGCTAAAAACACACGTATTTCAAGATTGAAGGCAACTGGCCAAGTTCAAGATCGATTCATCCAGTACCTCACCAGCTCAACCAAGTTGCTGCAAGTTAGAGATTAGCCTCTTTGCCACATATAAAGCTCCTTAAATGCTACCAGAATTTGAAAGCGTATAAACATATCCTGCGAATATGTTTTCTAATTTCAATTGACATAGTAAATTCCAATCTCCAAAATAAGAATTTTAGTTCTAAGCATCGGTATCGGGGATCTAAGTTTGCCAAATTCTTGTCAACCAAGAGACAACAGACCTCATGGTGCCGACATATAACCACATAATATATTCGGAGAAGCATATGAAAAGATCAAGGTAGCAATGATCATCTAAAGGGGCTTTCATGATTTGCAGATATAATAGCTTCTTTTCAAGAAAACCACATCCTGCACTACAGAAGCTATATGTGATGTATACTTATACGAACTAAAATCCCAAAGCACATACTAATCAAACAATAAACATGGCTTCATCTAAAATTAAATTAGCTTAACAACAAAATATCCCATACAATTGACCAGGAGAAAATATGGATACAAATCAAGATCCACAACAAGAACTACAAACAACACACAAACATCTTAACAAGCTAGCATCGAATATCCTCACAACCCAAGCATATCATATCCCCGACACACTGCATGCCAGGTATCAAAATCTCAAATCTTTTAAGCTAAATATTACGCAAATTCCACAAAAGCATAAATTAACCTCAAAACCAACCTTTGTAGCTGCATTTCCTGAGAAGCGCAGCGATAATCTGCCTAGTGGAATCATCAGCTTCCACCAACAGCACTCTCACAGCCAATTTCGGCAGAAACCTCTCCCAGCTAACCAGAGACGAGCTGCCGGCCGCCGCAGGCAGGCTTTTCGCCGTCAGACGTGATATTCTGTTGCCGGTCATTTTCAGCTACGGCCGCCGTCTCTTTGGTTCCGCCTTCACTGCTCAATACAACTTCTCCCATTTGTTCGAAGATTAGTGGTGCTTTCAGAGGAGTAGCATGCGAGCAAGTAGCAAACAACTGTAGCGGTTGGGAAATTAGTTCCTAGTTTTTCTCATCGCTTTTTTAGCATATTTCAGCACCATTTTTTGAACCCAAAATATCTCAAAACGGAGACGCCTTTTTTCTCAAATTTCCATCTTGTGATGGCCTTTTACTGTCCGCTTTAACCGCCTTTTATCTGATGGCTCAGATTTTTTTGAGATAATAGTGATGTAAACGTCTTTGCAGAGTCGCCCCTGAAGAAATGAAAATAGTGCTTTTGCACCCCAAAATTTGACAACTGCGATGACTTGGACCCTACTAAGATAAACCAATACCCTTAAAAATTAAGATTTTACAAGAAAGATATGGGAGATTTCACTAGGAGCAAGAATAATTGTTAAGATAAACCAATACCCTTAAAATTAAGATTTTTTTCTCTCTAAATAACACCAATATTTATCTTTGTAAATATATACACGTATACTAGTTAATATAACTAGTACATGATTTATGTATTAGACTTGAGTTTTTTACTATTCGATGTTCTTTTTAAATGAAAAAGCTTGACAATAATAATTTCTTTAAATAATAAATTACAAATATTCAACATATTACAAGATTATGCATTTGGTCATGTGACAATCTAAAATCTGAATTCTCATCAAGTTGACTCATGCTTATTTTATATTCCACATATTTTCAAACAGTCGACTGATAGTTTACAAATTCAGTTGTAACAAATTCACTATATACATTACATTTAAATCATACTAAATTAATAATCGTATCAATCTTTTGCGGTGGAAAATGCAATATACAAAACTGTAGGCGTGAGTTGTGCAAATATGAGGAGGGGTAAAAGTGGGTGAGAATATAAAAATCTGTAAGACTCCAATGTATGGCCCAAAAATGCCACCGCATCAAAAAGTTATGGCCCATTGGTTTTTGCCCTCATTTTATTCCTAGTATGATATTCGGTCACATTCTTTTTGAATGAGGGGCAAGATTAGACCACATCAATAACCACTCCAATCACTAAACTTTTTAATATAGTGTGGGCCCAAATAGAAGATATTTTGTGTCTGATGGATAAGACCTCGACACCTGGACACAACACCAGTGACCTTAAATTTGTGGCGTCCAAGAAGTCAATACTTATTTATATTTATAATTCATTTCATTAAACAGACTGTCAGGCTTTCGGATTATGGATTCCTCAAACTTGACTGCTATTGGTTGGCGTCCGGGTGAGTAAAAACCGATTCGATTATCGAACTGAAATTAGTGGTTTGATTCGATTTGTACAGTAAAATTGTTCGATTTGCTTTCAAAATCTCGAAATCAAAATTAATTCGATTCGTTTTGATATATAAAATGGTTCGGATCGATTTGAATTTTTAAAAATAAATAATTTTTGATTTTTTTGGATTCGGTTCGATTTTGAACCGAATCGTCCGAATCTTCACCCCACAAATTATGTGTCACTCATACCACTTATTTTCAGGATTCCATTCAAATTTTTTATGGTGGACTCCGATTAATTTTACTTTGTAGAGATGTTTATAAATAACAGAAACGTTTTGGCATATTATTTCAATATTAATATTTTCTAATCACAATTAATATTCATAGTAATCAGCTAATATTGACATATCTCAAAATGTTCTTCTTTTCGAATTTGTCATAACTCATATTCCATTAGTTTTTAAAATTTGTTTCTAGTTTTCTTTTGTTGTATTTCCCTCAAATTTGTTTCATTTTTATTTATGAAATTTAACCACAAAATAATTTTCACTTATTACTATCAACATCACCATTTATTTATACTTTTTACTACATATAGTCCATCACTATTTTTCCTTCTTATCTTCAACAATACCACTTATTTATATATTTTATCGCTCATGGTTTACTATTATCTACAACTAATTAATTTAATACTACACTAATATGAGATCCTAACTCCACTCACAAAACACTCCACAACTTTAAAACTCGCACTGAAGATTCTAATGAACAATTTTTGGGGACGAAAAGAGTATTTGATTTCTTGAATTAAATAAAAGCTCAAACAACAAAAATATATTTAAAATTAAAGTTTGACAGATTGATTAATTTTAAGGGTGGTCTTAAATCTTAATATCTAATTGCAACAAATCAAAAGGTTGGGTATTGCATTGCAAAAGTTTTAGAGTGACGTTTTAACTATAATTTGATCTAAAGATTATATCTCCAAATGCAATTAACCTTAGAATTTATAACGTTACGTAATACACTAGGCATCTACTAATGATAATAAAATGTTGGGCCGTATAAGAACAAGATATAACGATATAACACGTTTCTGGAGGGGAAATGGTGAAGAAGAAAAAAAAATGTTTTGCAACTTCAAATAGCACTGAAGTTGCAAGCACATCTAGGGGTGAGCAAAAAATCTGAAAATCGAATATCTGAACTGAATCAAATCGAAATTTAAAATTCAGTTCGGATTTTTCGAATTTTCGGATCGGATCGGATCGGTTCTAACTATAATTATGGATAACATTTGTGGCAAAGAATAATGATAATGAGTTGCCCCGTAAATTAAAGGCAAAACATTTCTAAAGGTCCATATACTTTCATTTTTTGTTTCATTCTGTCTTTATAGAAATTTTTATTTTAATAGATCCTTGTACTTTTTTTTTTTTTAATTTCATTGAAATTTTATTTAACGAATCTAAAAAGTCTCATAACTTTTTCGCTGTTTAAATAATATCACCCCTTAATCAAATTCCACATCATATCCTACTTATAAATTTGATATATATGTTATGACAATAAAATAAATTATAACCAATTAAATTCTCGCTGCTGGCTCTGATTTGAAAATGAAATTCTTACTGGGCATCCAAACTGCAACACCAAAATGTACAAGATGAATGAGAGGAAGCCTAAGATGAAAGAGAAGGGTCGTCAAGATTCAATTTCTATTGAGTTTCATGAAGGGGGATAATTTTTGGATATTTTTTTTAAAATATAGTTTTGATGGTTAATGAATGATGATGCTGTATTTATTTGGAAAATCTTGGCAAATTATGCCAAGAATCCAACGGCGCTCCAACTGTTCGACCAAAGGCTTGAGATAATCAGGTTTTTTGTGAAGTACTCCAGTAGTTAAATGAGACGCAACATGAATAATACCTGTAACAAATAAAAAACTCTCATTCAATTTCTTATCTGACACGTGGATTTTATTTTTATTTTGAAAAAAAAAATCATCAGCAAGCACCGTGAATTATGTTTTTTCTTTTCTTTAGGGAAAATATTCATATCAAAATTACAAGCAGGATATGATGTGGAATTTATTAAAAGAATATATTATGTAGATGATGGAAAAATTAATGAATTTTTTGGATCCGTTAAATAAATATTCAAATAGAATGAAAAGATACAAATTTAAGAATCTACTAAACACAAAATTTGTACAAGCACATAGGGAAACAAAAATTTATTCAAATAGAATGAAAAGATACAAATTTAAGAATCTACTAAGCACAAAATTTGTACAAGCACATAGGGAAACAAAAAGCAACAATCAAGAGATCTACGGATGAGTTGTTGCCTAAAAGTAAATACTCCCAACATCACACTTAAGACAACTCATTTTTTGAATACGATTATTTAAAAAAATAGTATAAAATGATAAAAAAGTAGGTAGATCCCATAACTTTTAAAGAGATAATTATTTCATGAAAAAAATAGAATATTTTGAATAGGATAATCCAAAAAAAATACAACCATCTTATATGAGATAATATAATATTAGGAAGATATAATATGGGACCTTTTTAGCCTAATTTTCCAAATGGGGATTTAACTTCCACGGTTCCACCCACTCTATGTCTACGTGTAATCAACTCTATGGTCCACTATTCCTACTCATCATTAACTAATTCTGCAATAGCTCATTTCGTAATTAAGTTTATATATATATATAATGGATTAATAGCGGCTAAATTCACGAACTTTAATACAATTCTGATTTATAACATGAACTTTGAAATTTGAATGAAAATACATAAAGTTTCTATTTTTCTGATTTTTCTCATGATCCCCAAATTGAATCCAACATGGCAAAATCAGAAATGACGTGGCAAACAAACGACGTCGTTTTGGTCAAAACGATGTCGTTTCGAATTGTCATATATAAGAAAAAATTACACATCACCCTCCTCTCTCTCCCTCTTCCATCTCCTCTCTCTCTCATCACACCCAACCAATATCCTCCTTCCCCTCTCCGGCGACCACCACCACTAACGCAAAAAACTGCATGGTCGGTTTTTTATATGATAAAATATCGGTTAGCTGAATCGTAATCACCTCTAATTACTCGTTGTTAGGTTAATTAACTCTCAACTCTTTGAATTCAAGTTATTCAACACCAAAACACAACATGCAGAAAAGCAACGATTCCACATTAACATAAGCAGCAACAAATCCCAAATACAGAAATTAAAATTGAGGAAACAATTACAGCCTGAATGTGTTGGAGATCTCTGGCGGCGCAGCCGCGAAAGTTGGGTTGTTGCACACACTGCCATCGGAATGCGAGAACAAAGTTCGGTGAAGAACGTCGGACGGCGACGAAACAGTAGTAGACGGATTGCTGTACGGCGACGCCGGTCTCGAGCCTACGATTGATCCCGGCTGCAGCGCCTCCCCCAACGGTCCTCCTAGCGCAAACGGCTCCCACGAAACAGGGCTCAAAACGACGTGAGAAGGATGGAAAAGAGAAGGCGCCTCCGTTTGCGATAGTGGTGGTGGTCGCCGGAGAGGGGAAGAAGGATATTGGTTGGGTGTGATGAGAGAGAGAGGAGATGGAAGAGGGAGAGAGAGGAGGGTGATGCTGTGATGTGTAAATATTTTTATTTTTTTATTTTATATGACAATTCAAAACGACGTCGTTTTGAGCAAAACGACGTCGTTTGATTCTACGTCATTTCGATTTTCTTGTGTTGGATTCAATTTGGGGTCATGGGAAAATCGAAAATCGAAAGTTTATGATTTTCATTCAAATTTCAAAGTTCATGTTATAAACCAGAATTGTATTAAAGTTCGTGAATTTAGCCGCTATTAAACCTATATATAATTGAAGGATTTTTTATTTTTTATAGGATATTGGGATATAGTATTTGGCTCTTGGGATGGGTATAGAATTTGTTATCTATTATAGGAGTAAGAAAAAAGAAGTTTTAGAAACTCATGGTATCATTGAGAATGCAAAGATATTTTATTGAATTCTCTCGTCGATTATCTCGATTATGTATTACAATGCCTTTTTATAGGCAAATGATAACCAACATCTAATGGTGCTTCTACTATTCTAAGAAAACACATATCCACCTAAAACAAGACATAACACCTATTCACCTATCATATCTTATCAATAATGCTTTCATTAGTGTTTTCTATCATTTACACGTTATATTTGGTTTCCTTGTCTGAAGAGATATCCATTGGATAATTTCTCTCAGAACCTGAACTCAATAATTTTTCTTCCCTTGTGTCTTAGAGACTTCGGGCTGTGTAACTTTCTCTTTTCCTTTTGAAGGCTTTATAATTTTTCTATCAATTTCCTGCATAAAAAAAGACGATTTATCTTTCTAGATAATAGGTCACCAATATTATTATCTTTACCTTTTATATGTTCAAATTTTACTCTATAATTGTTTCCTTGAATTATTTGTTGTAAATTTATCCATCTTGTCTTATTAACTTTTTTATTATTAGCATTATTAATAAATTTTACAATAGCTTCACAATCTGTTATGACAGTGAATTCATTTTTTAACCGTATTTTAAATTTTTCTAAAGAATTTATTAATGCTTGTATTTCATAATCTAAAGATGTCCAATTTAAACATGTTTTATTAAAGTTTCCACTAGCATAAGCAGCTATTCTTTCTTCATTTTTTGGACTAAATTTATGGGGTTTACAAATTAATACCGCTCCTCATCATTCTTTACATCCATCACATTGAATAATTATATAACTATCACTTGTAGGTAATTCTAAAGGTTTAATATTTTTTATTTCATTTTTAATTTTCTGGATAAGTTTTTCATCTTCTATATTAAAATGTCGTTAACCATTTTTAGTAGTTTTATTATATAATGGACCTACTAATTTACTAAGATTTGGAACAAACTTTCTACCATAATTTACTAGTCCTAAAAATGATTGTATTTGTTTTAAATTTGTTAATTTATTTGTAAATTCTAAATTTTAGTAGCAATATGGGGTTGTAATTCTATTTTTCCATTTCCAATTTTTAATCCTGCCTTACAGATGAAGAAAATGCTATCATCAATATAGATAAAGAAGAAGAAGACATTGGTGATTCTCAAAGCTGCGACACAATTCCAGAGACTCATCGAGATTTTTGAAAGATTAGACATATTTGTGTCAATTATTAGTTTGTAACTGTTTCTTTTTTGTAATTTTCTTCTTTTTCCTGTTTTTCTTTTACACGTATAGGATATAACGTGTAAATGATAGAAAGCATTAATGAAAGCATTATTGATAAGATAAGATATGTGGATAGGTGTTATGTCTTGTTTTAGGTGGATACGTGTCTTCTTAGAATAGTAGTAGCACCATTAGATGTTGGTTATCCTTTGCCTATAAAAATGCATTGTAATACATAATCGAGAATAACCGACGAGAGAATTCAATAAAATATCTTTGCATTCTCAACAGCCATGAGTTTTTAAACTTCTTGTTTTCTTACTTCTATAGTCGATAACAAATTATATACCCATTCTTAAGAGCCAAATATTATATCCCAATATCCTATAAAAATCCTTGATTCATTGAACATATTTTACGGAAGCGAAGGCTCCGTCCCTGTTTTCTACATAAAAGAGTTCTGTGTGAGCTCTATCAGGTATAATTTTTATTTCATTTCTGTGGTTTAATGTGTAACCCATGAGAATAATATTTTTCTTCACTAAAAATAATTGGTGAAAACATAACAAAGGAAGATCGAGGGCGTTTGTTGAAAATTTAAAAAAATTCACTCTCATTTTTCTTGGTTTCCTTTGTAAAATCGCATGGAATTTTGAATGTCGATTCTTCCAATTGTGGTTTAATATCTATAGTAAATTAATTAATATATATATATATATATATATGTCACCCCCCACCCCACCCGGTGAGATGGCCTGTAAATTCTAATGGATGAAACACCATCAATACTACTAATTTGATATACTTTATTCATATCTATATCGTTATATAAATAATTTTTTCAGACACTATTCTAAATTTATAGGTATTGCCTCCAAAATTCTAGAGCATTCATACTATTCTTCCGATTTCCAAACTCCCAGTTCCCTTTCACAATCTCTTTGAAATTTGTTCGTTTCCATTATATCAATTAATTGTCAATGGCTTAGCGATCATCGCAATCTTGATCTAAATCAAGAACTAAACATATCCACACTTTGCTGAGCTTTCTCCCTATGCAAGGAAATATGAATTATCTAAAGCACTTGGCCCCACACCTTTTAATTAATATAAATAGATTCTTTTAGGATTTCAACGATGATTATCTAGATTCTAGAACATTAGCGGAGTTTTCTCGATGAACAATCATGTGCACTAATTAATCATTTCAAATAAAAACAATATTAATCATATATTAGAATAATAAAAGATGATAACGACCAACAATGATTAACTTATTTGCCATGATACAATGAAACCACATGTTAGATTAAGTTAAACTTTAAGACTTTTAGGGGAGTTCATTCAACCTTTATTAATTAAACAACAATTCAGATATAATAAGACTTGATTGTAAAAATATATTAAGCCTCGATCTAATAAAAATATAAAAAAAATTGAAGCATTAAACACAACTAATTAGAACATATGAAAATCCAAAGGTCATCGTAAATGAGGTATTGCGCAAATAAGCTAATAAGAGATTTGGATTAAAGTACATTTGTACTGCATGTATATAATTAATCTATCCACCTTATCTAAATCTTGGTTGTATATGAGATACTATAAGTTTTATTCATTTAATTTTTTCCCATTCTTTCCAACCGAATATTCAACTATGTATATATGTTCATAAATGAGAAATAGATATATGCGATTATATAGTAACTAAATAGATATATGAGATTATATACTAACTATTTATCTATTTAGTTCAATTCAACATATTACATTTTCTCTTTCCAAAGTAAATATATTGAAAACACAATTTATAATAATTAAATATATCGATTTTTGTCGGATTTGAACTCGTGATGTACTCCTTATCTTGTATTCTACATTTCCAATGACCGGCTTATTGAGTTTCTAAAATAGTGTAAAGGAGGTGTTTCAATTTATAGCTATTTGACTCAGATCTATTCCAGGAAAGTCTTATAGGGTGTTTGGTGAGAACTTATAAGCTCTCAAAAAAAATTTTATGTTTATTTTGGGGCTTATAAACTATTTTGGGGCTTTATGTTTCACCAAACACCTCTTAGTAATTCAAATTTTTTGTTGATCTTGGCAAAGTCCGAAAACCCTTTTAAATCATTTTCATATTTCGTTTATTGGACTGTGATTTACAATGAAAAGTATCAAAATTATTATTTTTATTTCAATACAACCTTGTACATTTAAATTTCCATAAAAAAAGTATTGCATTGATGACCTATTATCAATAATATAAAAGATCCTAAAAGTGGGTTTTGTCTAATTAATCTGAAAGATAAAATGAGTGTTCATATATATTGCTTTTTCAACAATGAAGCATAGCATATTGGTTCGATGTTTCACTCCAACGAATAAATCGGGGGTTTAAGTCATTTATAGGGTTAGTGTGTGAATGTATTTACTATTTTTACTACTAACAAATTTTTATATTGAATGCACATTGCTTTCTCAACTGCATATTAATATATTGGCAACATGCATTACACATTCATATAGACGTGCTTCAAAAAACTAAGGTGATAGCTGATACGTAGGAATGAAATTAGATAGAAATTGAATGGATTTTGAAATGAAATGATGATATGAATGAAATAGAATGGAATATGTAATTCTACGACTTATATGTATGAGGAATTAACGAATATAAATAAAATAAATAAATAGAATAACTATTATTATTATTATTATTATTATTATTATTATTATTATTATTATTATTATTATTATTATTATTATTATTATTATATTATTATTATTATTATTATAATGATTAATAAAAATAACGATAAAAACTAACAATAATAATAATTCTAATTAATAATAACAATTATTATTATTATTAACAATAACAAACTACTTTTTATTATTATTTATTATTATTACTATTATTTTAATATATTTTTTAGTGCTATTAATTATTATTTTTATGTTAATATTATTTATTATTATTATTATCATTTTTTACAATTTCTATTATTGTTATTATTATTATTACTTAATAGTATTATTATTATTTGTTATGTTAATATTATTAATTACTATTATTTTATCACTATTATTATATTATAATTATTTATTTTAATAATTACTAGTTATTTATTATTATAAATACAATTATTTTATTATTATTATTATTAATCATTTTATAAGATAAAAATAAATAAAAATAGTTTTGTTAGAAAAAGTGAATTTGACTAATTGCATGTTCATAGGAAATTAGGAACAGATAATACTATGGAGGAGTGGAGGAATGATTAATCTCATATTCATGGAAATAATCATTCTTTCGAGAATAGTGATTAAGATATAAAAATCTTACAGGTCGTAAAATGATAATATGAATATGAATAGAAATGAGAATGAACACATGAATCATCGTTCTATTCATGTGTACCAATCACCACCTAAATGTAATTTTTCCTTAGCCTAACTTGTTGAAACGACGACAAAAACTTGAATACCTAAAACAAATAAGCAGTACATTAGTTGACTAATTCCAATAATATATTACATGGAAACAAATCGAAACACCGTTTTTGCTAATAGTGGTGAGGCCATTTTATGATACTCCCTCCGTCCCGGCCCAATTGGCACAACACTTTTTGCACAAATATTAAGAAAAAATGGGTTAAAGGGTTTAATGGTATTGGTCCCACAAGATTTAATGTTAATAAAGTAAGAGAGAGAAATAGAATTGGAGAGAGAAAGAGAGGATAGAATTTGGAGAGCATGATTGGAGAGAGAAAGAGTAGATTAAGAGATTTAATTTTACCATTTTGGCGTGTACTAATTGGGTTGGGACAAATTTGTAAGTGTATAATGGGCTGGCACGGAGGGAGTAAGGGAGTATATAATTAATGATAAACATTCATTTGGCGCGTATCCATTTATACAATTTTAATGCAGCGAAGCAATAATTATCCATTTGAGGTGTAGATACAGACAAATTTTGCCCAATACTCTCAATAAACAATTCAACCAAACATTATCTCTCTACATTTGCTAATTTTACTGTTTAACGTTCATAATTTTGTCGAGCTAAATTCAAATTCATCATAGAAGGAAAATCTGAAACCAGTTCTCACAAGAAAATGGCAACACTGTTTGGAAATGGACCCTATTCTGGATATAAGAGCTTTAATCATCACCACAACATTTCTTGTTTAACTGATTGTGCATCATCTTGTGGCTTTCAGCTGTCCACGGTTAATTGTTGAAGAAGATTTCAGTCCACTTCACTTTCTTTCCAAAATGCTAGTTTCATGGGTACGACCTTCGGATCTCATGAAATGTGTTTCCTCAAAAAAGGGAGCGAAAATGCTTTTGGAATGATCAAGTGTGGTCCTCTCTCTTCTGTCAAGTTAGTTCTCCAAGGCATAAATTTGGGGTACCTTTTCATCTTTACGCCTAAACCCTACTTTCTTGGATCTTTTGCTTCTATTCATAGAGAGAGAAGGAGGAATGTGGTGATCATTGAATTTCTTGATCTTTTCTGACTGCTGGGTTGAAAGAGGAAATAACACATGTGTCAAAAGAAATTAAATGGAGTAGTAATCACTCATCTTCTTTGCTATTTGCTTTCAGGAAACCTCCACGTGTTTTATGTTTAGGATCACTCTTATTTTAAATGCATATTAATTTTTATCTTACCTGAAAAGGTTAAAAAAATAGGTGATTAGGTTGATTTATGTGTTGTGCATGATGAGTTTATGTGCCAAACTATCTCTAAGCAGCCATTTTCTTGATTCTTGATAGTTTATCAAGAAAGATAATGAGTTATATAGGTAATGCAGTTGTCTCCCAATGTGAAGAGTCATGTAGAAGAAAAGTTGGGCAAAGCAATAGAAAAACAGTCATTTAGTTAGGGAGGTGGATGCTAGATTTTTTGTTGGTGGTGGACAGTTGGGAAGAGGTCAGATGTTAAGAAGATGTGAGGCCTGTCATTGCTCATTAATTGGCAAAAAATATAAAAATTGTTTGATCTTCATCAAATTGTGTTGCATTGATGAGTTCTTGAAATTTTAGGTGACTGTTTATGAAGAAACATGGGGTGGTTCAAGCGGAGGTGGATTTGGCTTCACTTTATGGTAGCATAGATTTTGTGCCGTCCACATGTAGAAAGGAAGTTGAGGAAGATCAAGGAGAAAGAGACATACCATGGTCGCCATATGAAGGGTTTTAACAGACTGAAAATTAGGCTCTGGTTCTCTGAGAGAGGCGAGGATATGGAGGAAGTTCTTGATGAAGGAGATGAAGAGGAAGAATTGAATATAGCATATCATATCATCTGCATATGAATATCCCTACAAATCATACAATCACAAAAGATGATATCAAACTATAAAATGGTTTTTAATCAGCTGAACCATGAAGTTGAGAAGTCTGAAAAAGTTTGTGAAATTGAATGCATTTTCCTACGTTATAGTGTTGCATCAGTGTATGACTTGCTTTGTAGATTGTTCACGTAAACTACTGTGAAAAATGCCTTCTTTGACCGTTGTGGAAGCTATTGAGCAGCTCAAAAATGCGGATGCTTGGTTTCTACAAGAAACTAATTCTTAGATGATGTCTTGTTCTTTTTTTTGCTTATGGAGTAATCTGGTTCCAAAGATCAATACTTGAAAGTAGATTTTATGTTGCGCTGTAAGAAGAAGATCGTGTTTGCAAGCTTGTCTTAATCCAGACCCTTTCTCCATGCAATCATACATGTTGAGTTACTTTGTTCAAATTTGTTACTCTCACAATGTAGGTAGAGAAAATAAGTTCTAGCACCAATATGTAAGAAGCATAATCAAAGAATCATAAAAGGAAACAGCAAAAATCCTCGTGTTCGAATCAATTTGACCTGGTTATACATTTACAGTTTCTTCTGCATTCTCTCTACAATCACCATTCTCCTCTCTTGATGCCAATTACATGACACTTGTTTCACCAAATCTTTACCGGCTTAATTCACTGCGATGACCCATCTCATCTCTCTGAGTATCAAGGACAAGATCATCGACAATCGTATTCCGTTCTTTTTCAGAATAAAAACATTTACCAATGCCATAGCTTCCTATTGGTAATGTTGATTTGGACGAATCTTGGAGCCTTGATTATGATTCAAGTCATGATTCATGAATCATGTTTAAGTGGTGCCTCTTTCTTCTTCTTTTTCTTCTTGGTATACACTCAAAAGCTTATTGATAGACATACTCACCTAAAGTCTTCCTCTTCTCCTCATACCTATGCTTGATCCAACCATCAAGCTTATAACCAAGAAACGCAGGAAATTACAGCAACTCCCCAACTTCGCGACCCATTTCCTCAATCAAGTAATCCAGCTTCTCCTCTAAAGACTCGTGGTTATACTGCAAAACCTGGGGATGTTTCTTGCTCATATCAAGAATATCCTCACAAGTCAATCCATAGTTCAAGAACACCCCGATCACCTCTTGCAGATTCTTGCAGCAGCACCTCGTCACAGCTCCCATTGCCATAGCCAACTCCGTTTTATTCCTATACCCAATCTTCACCATGAAAACCAATTTATTAGCTAGATTCTCCTCAAAGGACAAGCTCAGAAACAGAGGCGCTTTCATCAATAATTTGTACAAATCCTGTGAGCTCAATCCGCACTGCTTGAGAAAATCAATTCACGGCTGCAGCTTCCTTTTCTTGCTCGCACTGAACAAGCCTGGATAAGCGAGAATAATCTTAAAAATCTCTTCCTAGCTCAACTAAGCATATGAATTCAAGAACTTGAGATGGTCTTTCAAATGGTCCACCGTGTAAGCCAGCACAAAGGGGAACTTATGCTGTTATGCAAGTCTGTGCTCGTTGCAGCCTCATTACCTCCACGCAGCTCTAAAATGAACCCAACTCTTGGGATCAACTGAGCATCCAATCATAGTTAAGAACAGCAGGCCTACGGAGGATCAAACAAGGACCCTCAAACCACTGCAGAAACGCGAGCATTCTCTCCATCTCTTCCAATGATCTAAGGCACAATGCATTGGTCAGATTCAAATTGTTAAGGACACGAGCAAGCTTTTCTTTTGGAACACCAAACTCAAGCAGCAGCTACACTTTACTCCCGAATCCCACCAGGAATCAAGCGTCCGTTACATTAAAGAGGCATTCGACCTGGGCCACCTCGATTTTCCCTTTCACTTCTAGATTATCATTGAATACAATCAAGCTCAACACTCCATTGATTTCTTCAGCTGTTAATACATCCGGCCTTTTAGCAATTAACCTAGAAAGAGCAGCACCATATATCCCAGCAGACTACAGAAAATGAATTCTAGTACGGATAGATTCAAAAGGGGTTAATCTAAGAGCTGCATTGGCATCTAAAATTGCTTCGGTTTCCTTCTCATTCAATCCCATTTCTTGAAACAACGAAAAGAGCATTATACCTGAGGAAAAAAAAAGGAAAGAATAAGAGAAATAGGAATCTTCAGGTCCCAACATTTAGCATACAACTCATTTTAATCTAAAAAAGCGACAGAGTTGGTTGGACGCAGACCAAATCAAATCCAAAAAAATAAACCAATTTTTTTTTCTATTTTGATGCGAAAGCGCCAGAGTTAACAATTATAAATTTGTATATAACTATGTTGAGATTACCTGAATCGGAGAGCGTGGGAGCAGTAGGGTGATTGTCATTGATGGTGTGGGCACCGCAGCGGCAGCTGAGGAAAAGCCGATTGTTTGCGATTTTATGACGGAGATAAGAAATAGAGAGCGGAAAACGGTGAAAGTAGAAGCCGGGAAGTAAAGCGAGGGCGTTTGGAGTGGATAGTTGGAGGGGAGAGTAAAGGGATTGGCAGCCATGGATGAGAAAGAGTACGGAGGAACGGCAGGCTCATTGAGAGACGGATAGGCTCGGCCCCGCGCCTTGGTGCCGGTTCTTTCTGCTTTTCAGAAGGTCATATTAAACCGGGCCAAGAATTGTGGCTATTTGAGTGCCACTTTCTATTTTATTAACTCTTAAAAAATGAAGAAGTTTACGTTGCAGCAGAGAAATAAAATAAACAGCTTTTTAACGAAATTTTATGAAAGCTTCCCAAAGGCCAAAACTGACGGAAACGATTATGCTCCTACCCGTAGTCTCCTCGCTATATCACTTTATTGCAATTTACCCTGCATACACACACCTTTTAACATATTGTCATGTTTCGTAACTATAAAAATATCAATACGCAGTTTCGAAAGTAACACAAAAAAAGATAAAAATGGCCACAAGTTATGGTCCATTGATACTTAAAGTCGAAACAATAACCAGAAGTTAGTTTTTTTAAGATCTCTATATTTATAATTATCACCATGACATCATCTCTAATACTCAATATTAAATTTAACTCAATTTTGCAGTAATTCATCTTCAATCCACAAACTCAAATTCTAACTCAAAATAGTTTTCTCTATATATTCTTCCTCAATTAATGTAGTACTATGAAACTTTTGACTAAAAAATAAATGCATTTATGAACAGTTTTGAATAAGTTACGTTTGGAAGAGAGAAAAAAGTCATAAAACACAAAATGAGTATGCATTTGCAGTAACGTTAGAGTTATTTTTTACCCCATTTTGAATTTACAGTAAAGTATTGGAGATGACTGTAATGATGCTAGAAAAGTCTGACCTAATTTTGGATTTTACCCCGACGATAGTTTTGGATCGGGATGATTGAATTCCATCATTTGGCATGTCGGCTTAAGTCAGTCAATCAACCCAAAAAATTATGCATTTGGTCCACAAATGATCTATACTAGTTTAACTTTGGGTCAGACTAGATCCTGTTTTTCATAGACCAGATGGTCTTCGACGAGCCACAAACCTCCCTTTAGCCCAATGAGCTTGGGCCAAGCCAATGGTTTGACAAGAATTATTAACAAAGAAAATAAGCTACACTTAAGGGGAAGTTTAGTTTGGTGGATGAGATAGATAAAATGGAAAGAATATAGTATGATGAGACTATTTCGATTATTTAATCTTATATTTGAATTGAATGATTGCGGTGAATGATAAATTAAAAATTTATGATTATATATAGTATAATACCATAATTTTCCTTATGGTATAGTAAAAATACAAAAAAATGAGGCAAAGATAATCAAAAATAATTTTGATAAGGGTATTTTTGAAATTTTACATTATGAAGTGAATGAAGATTAAATAATCAACCCAAATTTAGGATGATATTATCGTCAAAATGGATGATTAGTGCACGGGCCAAGTTATTAATCGTGGGCTTAATCATGCAAACCAAACATATGATAGAGTATGATTATTTTATTAATCATAACTTATCAATCAAACCAAATACCCTCTAAAAGACTTAAATGGTCCCTTCGACCAGCATGGACCTTCCCTGTTTAGAAGGGAAATGACGTGTGCGCGCACATATTTGATCATAACATGTACGAGTAGGAGCCAGTTAGGGGTAGCATCAACCAATATCATGAAATAGGTATCAGATCTAGTCCAACCAACAATCAAAGGCGGCGGTAAGGAAAACTAGAGCAGTCGAGAAATCAACTTCCAAGTAATTATCATGTCAACTTATAAATACAGATCAATATGCAAATCTGCCATCGTGTGTAGACACCTACAATAACATAGTTACGACTTACAATGCAATGTTTATATGCACAAAAACAATGAGGCATCACACTTTAGCATGCCTGAAAGCCAACCCAAATAGCCCACGAAACGAGCATGGCGGCCAATGCGCTTTGGATCGTGCAGAAATAGAACTGCTCGATGAATGTTAAGTTCAGCCTTTCCTAGGTGTCATGTACCTGAAAGCCTCAATGATTGCTTATTGCACCAACCTTCGAGTATTTTGTTCAGCGCCACAATGACAAAAATGCATCGTCAATTTCTCTTTTGTTTGAACGTCAGAAAGCTTTTGGAAATGCTTGCTCTATTTTTCTTACCGGCATGTATGCTCTTAATAAGAATAACAGAAGAGCTCCTATTTTCCAAGGACATGGAAAGCCATGAGATGCAGCTGTTATATAAAACATCTGAATGCGTTTATGCAAGACACGGAAAAATAAATGTGCATGCATCTCTCTTACAAGGATTGGTTCTTTTTGTTAGTGCCTGCAACTTTGTTTGAGTGCTTATAATCTTCTGATGTGTTGGTCTCATAATACACCTGCAGAGCAAATCATAGGTCACGGATAAAGATCAAAGATCGAAAAACAGAAACATACTTGGCAGGTCAATAGAAGCATTCAACATTATAAACATGTGCCACTCTTTCTCAAAGGATCAACAATAATAAATCTAAAAGTATGACGTCTCAAGAGGTGTAAAGTTGAAGAAGGTAGTGCAATAGGGAAAATGTTATACACAATTTAACATAAAAAGTGCCGCCACAAATAATTTCCATCATGCAGTGGTGAAGTGATCATTTCTGTGACAAGAATAACAAAATATGACAAACAATGACTAAGAGGGTCGGACCACAACAGAATGGTGACATAATTAATCAGATAGGAACTACAGCCAAGCATGGTATAGCGTCCAAAGTAATCCGCATATTCAACAGTAAGCCTAATTATAGCATTCAACCTTGCCAGATATACATACAAACATCTCATATAAGCTGTAGGAGTATGAACCCCAAGACATTCTGACAGTAGCCCCCAAAATTCCTGCACTGGATAACTAAGGATCATGAAGCAAACTTTCTGGTTTTGAATGGACAAAAACAAATATCCTGATAAACAGACAAAATTAACAGACTAAGACAATCACAATCAGAACTCCAGAAGCAGATAAACTGAAGACTATATATATATACATACATAGTTTTTATCACATTGAGCCAATTAGCAAGCAAACTTACAAACAGCATGAACCAAAATAAATGATTGCATATAGGATAAATGGCTCCAGTAACCATATAAGCTAGCATCCTATTAAGACCCATAAATTTCATCTAACTGGTATAAAAATCAATGACTATTCTTCTACGATGATATCCCTTCTCCATAACCAAACTATCTACGGCCACATTTACACAAAGTACTGCTTATAAGACTAAACAATGGATTGTTATGCCCTTGCAATCAATCGACAACCTAAGGTCAACACCAGTTACTTAGCCACTCTTCAACACTTTAATCAAACAATCACATATTGCTTACAAGTTTAGAACACGCCATAATCGTGGTAAAAGCAATCAAGTAGAAATATAATAACAAATTGTAAATCAACAATAATTTTCGCCTTTTCGGAACATACTTCATTTAATGGCGGCAAAGCGCACCGCTCTCCACCCCCATCCTTCTTATCAACCTTCCACTTTTTCCCTCCATGTTGATGACCCTCATCCACGCTCTCGCTCATTTTCCTCTTCTTCTTACCCCCAACAGTCTCACTTTTTCCCTTCTTATCCCTCACTTTCCACACATTCTTCTTCCTGAACAACAACTTCTCAAACTTCCATGACTCGTAGCTCGTATCAATAACTGTTACCTCCGTCCGAGAAAACCCTAGCAAATTCACCTCCCTCCCAACCCCCTCCTCTTCAGTTTCCCACCTTTCCATCACTTTCACCCCATCCACCCCACTGATGCTGTCGTCACCCCTCAACAATATCATCTTCCCTGAAACTGCATCGTCGTTGCCACGACTCCCATTGCCGGAAAATGCACAAATTCTAGGGTTTGTCTGTTTCCGGGCAGATTTTTTGAAATTGGTTGGATTACTGCATTTATCCCCAAAATTGAATAGCTCCTTGAGGACATCGCTCACTATACTGAGCAATTGCTTGTCCACATTTTGAGCCGGGCAGGGAATTGGGACGGAATTTGGTTCCGGGGTCAATGTTTCCAGTGGTGGAGAATTAGGGTTGTGGAGGAAGCTATCGAGACCGGTGGCGTCGACGGGGAAGCCCTTGGCGGTCTGCAACCGGTCCAGCCAGGTGGAGCCGGATTTTCTGCATAGCATTGCCGGACGGATTAGAGAGAGAAAATGAGAATGCGTTTGAGATAGACAGCAGGTAATTACAGTGTGGAAAACACAAATTAGTAGAAAGCTAGAAGATAGCGATACCCATGTCAGCAGTTTAGTTAAATAGAATCGGATTATTCTACTCGGAATATATAAAAAGAACATAAATTTAAGCATTTATTTTGTCTTTTAAAAAAGTGTTATATTTTGAAGTAATTGAATTTATACTACCTCTATTCTCCAAATTCGTTCTTAAATATCTTAGGTATGAATTAATAAAAATTGTTGAATGTATTATAAGTGAAATAAAGATTTCATATTATTATAGCATTGAATTAGTTATTGATGAGTCATATTTTGTAAAAGGTATAAAATAAGTGGATTGTTGAAGATAAAAAAGAGAAATAGTGGTGGTCATGAATAGTAAAATATATAAATAAAGAGTATTATTGAAAGTAATAAATAGTGAATAAAGTTACTACAAATAGAATATGAAAGAAATTAAGGAACGTCCCAAAAAAAATTAGAAAAGAAATTGGAGGACAGACAAAGTAATGCATAATAGAACCATAATTTTAATTTTGAGAGAGGACCATAAATTTTTAATAATTGGAAAATGCTAAAAATATGTGTATTTGAATAAAAAAAAGTTTATGTATAAAATCATATTAACTCGTATGATAATTTGACACGTGATTTTGAATATGTAATCACTTAATCATTGTGAGAACACGACATAAATATATATTTTTTCATTTTTACTGCAAATAAGTGGACTCCACTGTAGAATCATAGCCCTGGTGGAGTATTTATATAGATGGAAAATATAACTAGTTGTAAATAACTTCATATGCTCATTACCTTCTGCCAAATAATTCATAGGGGAAAGCCAAAGCAAGAAAAGTATGGTAACTGTAGAAGGCTGCTTTATTTCACAAACAGAATCTCTGGTTCCGTAGAGCGGGAATTACATAGAGCGTGTAGGTGTCTACATCCCTTCATGAGATAATATTTTATTAATATAATTATATTAATAAAATATTATCTTATGAATGATGAAGACATCTACACGTTTCATCTAATCCTTCCGTGGACCATCACCTTACCATGGAGTCCGACATTGACATGCATCTTTTATTTATTAAAAGATCATAACCTTTTAAGTGGAAAAAGAATTGTTAAGAATTATGTAAATGCAAACTTATCCACAGTTGATTCCATGGCCCAATGGATAAGGTGCTGGTCTACGGAACCAGAGATTCTGGGTTCGATCCCCAGTGGAGTCGATTCTATTTTTACTTTATCTGTTTTATTTACTAATAATTTGTTTGGAAGATAAATTACTTTTATTTTTATAATTCTAATTATTCCATGGCCGAAGGGCAATCTTCTGCGTCAAATGTTGATTGTCTGCACGGAATGAGGGATCTGTTGTCGATGCTGCCCCGTACTGGACCAGACACTACACTATTACTATTAGTGATGAGAAAATTAGAAAGGAGAAATGACTTCTAATCAAGGTGACAATGTTGGGACTTTAAAGTCTCTATTTAAGTTCCAGTCCCACCAACATATGAATTGTATTTCTATATTATTTTGATATCATTTAATTTTTAAATGAGATACATCTAGTGATGAGAAATTAGTAACTTTTTTTCATGAAAGAAGAAATTAGTAAGCCAAAAAAATCTAGTAAACATGGTAAAATTGAGTAATCGAAGTCTCTCTTTAGGTTCAAGTTCCACCGGTGTATGGATTGCATTTTTATTTTTTTAGTTTGTACTAGTTTGGTTATTCTACGATTTATTCTAATTCTTTGTAAATTATATTCAATGTCAAGCTATGATATGATATTTACCATGTAATTTATTTATTTTTTAAAAGAGAAAAATTAATATCTTAGTAAATGCTTTTTTGAGGAGTTACAATCTAATTGTTGCAATAATATCTTATAATGGGAGACAGTGAACTTGAAGCATTAATTTCATGGTTGCTTCCTCTCCCACGCAAATTATGTTGAGGTATAGCCAAATAATTTGGATGGAAAAACAAACAAATACCAAAAGCAAACCATGGTTCATTGGGAATTTTTCTCTATTTGCAAATGACGTGCTAAAATTACTAAATTCATTTGTTTGGGAGCATAATGCTCTTTATAAAAGATAAATACATTAAAAATATAAATATGGCTATAAATTGTTCATGACTAGTGAAATATTGCATAATATTAACTCACAAAACATACAAACATTCCTCATTATATTTCTCGCTTTGACTATGAAAATATTAGGCATTCTTTTAACCTAACTCCATGAACAATTCTTTGTTGGATGTAACATTGTCCAATTACACCCCTACTCTATATTAAATTCGATTTTGATGATAATATTCAACTATAGCATAACGGGGTAATTCCTCATTAGTAGGTCATGGCCCCTGCAGGCTGCAGTCAAGACTCAAGTGGTTAGTTAAATATCTAAAAAATTAATTTACCTACTCTGGATAGTCAAAATTTTATGTTTTAGGCTTTTAGTAATAAGTTTTAAAATATAATTTTCTACTCAAGACTGTAATATTCTCCAAGCCTTATCAACCTTTTTACATTTGGCTTCACTTTTTTTGTGTGTGGTGAAACTAACTTTGACCGTCCACCGCAATTGCCACAAAAAGTGACTACAAATATACATCTTTCAACTTGTAGTTTAAACATAACACTATCCAAAATAACTAGTTTTCCATATGTCACTTTAGGGGTGCATCAATCAAAAAAAAAAGCCGATCGAATCGATAATTTTCAATCGATTCGATTGGTTCGATTTTAGGAAAGTCGGTCCGACGGATACACAACCCTAGTCACTTAATAAATTACAAGGTAAAACAATCATTGGATTGATGACGTGTACTAAAAATACTTATACCATCCTCTTTTGGCCAAATGCAATTTATTGTTCGGGTTTAATCTTATGGACAACCTTTCATTAATTACTTATTTATTTAGTGCTGTTGCTGGTGCTAAATCACGAATAGTTTGTTGGTGTCTCGCTTTGGTAGTAATGTCAAAAATAAATCCAAACAAATAAAATGTCAAAATCCTACACTTGGTTACAAATAAATTCAATAAGTTCATTAAAGTTAGGTCGAAATATTTATATAATTTCTTTGTCCCATTTCAATAAAACACTCGATAGGATACGATCCAACTACTGGGCCCAAGATCGTGCCCAATACAAGTAACCCCGACATCAAGCTCGGCCCGGACAAGTTCGGCCCATGAAGACTCCTAAAGTCGGTGGGAACGCAGAAAGCTCAAACCATATCTAAAGAATCCTAATTCGAGAGGATAGGATCTCGAATCCTAGTTAGAAGACTTGGATTCAAGATCTAGTCAATACATTGTGTATAAATAGAGGCTAGATTAGACGAAAGATTCATTCACTCTCTTTGTAATCACTTCTTACACTCTCAATACACATCTCTCTCTTGCCCGTGGGCGTAGATCTTATTCACGGATCGAACCACGTAAATCTTTGGTGTTCTTGCGCATTTATTTCCTTACGAAATTAAGATCGATCATGGCGCGTCATGGAAGCGAAATTTTGTGTTTTCGATCAACCACCGTTTACGGAAATAATCATGACCGGTACACCGAAGCCATCATCCGGGACCGTCGCGGCAACAACAACGCCGACGGCGAAGGGAACGTCGAGCTCGGCTCGGAAGAGCCCAATCAGAAGAAACCCCGAAGGACATATCCAAAGTCTCGACGAGCACGGACACCCCGCCTGCGGGGCGAGGTTACCATAGCGAAGGAAATCGTAGCAATAATCCGGGAACATCCACTCATAAGTAAACCTTGACGGCGTCAAAGGATTTCGAGAAAATAAGGAGAGCTTTCTCCGAGTACCTCGGTGCACGAATGGTCGACCACGTCCCGAAGAGCGGGCGCGAAGCCTCATCTAGATCGAGGCATCACAACGAGAGGTGGGGCCCAAACCGACCGCGCGAGAACGAGCAACGCGGAGAGGGCGTCGTGATCGCCGAAGCCGGCCTCGATCGCGAGAATAAATCCATCCAGCGAACTCCGCCCGATCTCGAGGACGGCGGCGCAGGAAAAGCATCGGGGCCGCCGTGAAGTCGGTCCGAGTCACCTCGCGAGTTCGATCGTCGAACTCCGTCCCAATCACCGGAGGGCGGCTTCGATGGATACGGGAAGATAGTCACCCGTTCTCAAATAGGATACTCAACACTTCTCCCGGATAAATACCGGTACCAAGCATCGCCCTACGACGGGTGAGGGATCCACGAACTTCCTCTCGCAGTTCCAATACAACATGATCAACCAAAGGTGTCTCATTTCGGTTCATATGTGTAAACTCTTCCCGAGTTACTCGTCAACAACGCCCGCAGGTGGTTCGACGATCTACCTACGGAAGCATCGGCTCCTATCGCGACTGATGGCGCCTTCCATGAAGGTTCTTCCAGCGGTCAAAACATCGTCGACACACCTCCTCACCATAAGGCAAAGCCGTAACGAGCCCATCGGTGACTTCATGACAAGGTTTAACAAGGTGTTTGAAGGTCGAAGGCGTGAGCGACTGTTAGTCATCTCGGCCTTCCAAAGCGGCATCTGCCGGGGCCTTATCTGAGAGATCGTCAATCACGAACCTCGTCTGCTGACAGTAGTGTGGCGCATAGCCAACCGGTTCGCCAAAGCGGACGAGGGCGACAAAAGAAAGCGCCAAGCGCCGGGAGACCCGGAAAAGGAAGAAGAGGCGAAGGAAGATCGAACCAAGGCGGTGAAGCGCTGGAAAGATTACATCGCCGATAAGGTCGAGGCTCGGTCCGCGTGGCGCCTCGGGCGACCTCAATACACCCCGTTGACAAAGCCGAGGGGTAAATCACGCACTCCATATGAACTGTTAGAAGCCTCGACCGATGGCGGGGAGGAAGAGGTGCCGACCTATGGACAATCACGCTCATTCCATGAGGATTACGGCACGACATCGAAGAGTGCAAAGAGCTCATGGGTGAAATAGAGATGCTAGTTCGGGACGGATCCCCGAAGAAATACTGAGGCAGTCGCCAAGCCGACCAAAGTCAAAAGAAGAAAAAGAGGAAGAGGGAAATGCGCCCTACAATAAAACGGCGCAACACCGACGAGGAAGGAGGCAGCGAACCCCAATATGACGGGTGATCTCCACTATTACGGGCTCCCAGGTGAGTCACAAGTCCTCCTGCCGGCGCCAAGTCCTAAAACCGCGAACCTACCAACAAGAGGTTCGAGAAAGGATGAGGCGATCACCTTCTCCGGGGCGATCCGTACTGCGACAATACCCCACCGGGATCGTTGGTGATCCGTGGTAGTCGCAAATAAGTTGGTAAAACGCGTTTACATTGACAAGGCGTCGGTGAGCATCCTTTTCAAGGAATGCTTTGACAAGCTAGGAGTAGAAGAAGCACACCTCGCACAGCACCTGCCGCCACTTGAAGCTTCGTCCGGGAAGAGACACGCCGGAGGAATAATCGAGCTACCCGTCACGGTGGGGAAAGCACCAACGACCTCAACCAAGGTGGTGCGGTTCTTCAGTAGTGAAGGCCCACTCACCGTATAACATCATACTAGGCGAGATTGGTGAGCTGTTGTAAAGGCGGTATGCTCAACGTACCACTGACGATAAAGATACCCACCACTGAGGGGAACAGCCGTGATCCGAGGTGATCGAAGCAAGCGAGGAATGTATGCAAGTCGCCTACGAGGTGCTGGGGACCTCGGTCCGGCACCCACAGCATAGCAATTAAGGAAACCCGAGGAGTTGGGTCGGGAAGTACATCGCTACTCCACGGCGGTCAGTGGAAGAGGTCGCATTGTACAAAGATGAGCCATTGAAGGTCGTCGAGGTTGGTTTCACCACGGCACTGAAGTGAGGATCGATCATCCAACTCCTAAGGGAATTCGGGACGTGTTTGCTTGGTCTCCCCCGACATGACCGAGTCTCGCCGAGTATCATCACTCATCGGCTCAACATCGACCCGAACATAAAGCCGATTCGACGAGCGAAAAAGAATCTTCGCGACGAACGGAACCAAGTCATTCATGACGAGGTAAACCAACTATTAAAAGCCCGCATCTTGTTCGAGGTCAAATATCCGACTGGATAGCCAACCCGGTGATGGTGAAGAAAGGAGGAGGGATGGCGAATGTGTATCTTGTTCGAGGTCAAATATCAGACACGGATAGCCAACCGGTGATGGTGAAGAAAGGAGGAGGGATGGCGAATGTGTATTGACTACACGACCTCAACAAGCATTGCCCAAAGGATTGCTATCCCCTTCCCAACATTGACAAGAAGGTCGCTACTGGTCGGATACGAAGTCTTGATTTCTTGGACTTGTACAAAGGGTATCACCAAGTCCCGATGGATGATGAAGGCAGCGGCAAGACGACGCTTCATTACCGACTTGGTCTTTGCATATAAAAGATGCCATTCGCCTTAAAAATGCGGGGCCACCTATCGAAGGATGGTGGACAAAATATTTCAACCCTACATAGGTCGAATGTGGAGGTATCGTGAGCGACATCGTCGTCAAAAGCAAGGAAGAAGCGCATGTGTTTCCGACCTCGGATCGTCCTCGGCCTTCTTGGAAAATCAACCTAAACTGAATCCCGAGTGCACGTTTGCGGTCCGGTGCGGAAAGTTCTTAGGGTGTTGGGTTTCACAAGAAGGCTAAAAGCAAACCCGTCAGGTCCAAACCATTTTGGAAATGAAGATGCGAAGACCATCCATAGCGTACCTGGTGACAGTGCGATAGCCGCACTAAGCCGCTTTCTTTCAAAGCCGCGGATAAGCAGCCTACCCTTCTTCAAGATACTCAAAAGGCCCGAAATTCTCATGGGATGAGGTACACAGTCCGCCTTTGAAGACCTCAAGAGCTACTCGCCAAGCTCCCACTCTATCCGTCCGAAAGAGGGAGGTCCTTTCCTCTACCTCGCCGCCTCGGACGAATCCATAAGTGCGATCTGATGCGAGGAGAATGGCGTCGCCTCGGTGTATTTCATCACCGAGCACTAAAGGCCCAAAAGCAGGTATCGACCCTTGGAGAAGCTTGCCTTAGCATTAATAAGCGCCGAGGAGACTACGTCCATACTTCCATGCACATCCCATACAAGTCCTCACTTGACTACCCACTTGGCAAGTATTGAGCCCAAGCATCGGGAGAATCGCGAAATGGGCAATCGAACCGGGCGAGCACGATATATCCTACGCCTCGCCAGCCAGCCAAAGGTCAAGCCTAGCGGTTTTCTGCAGAGGCTAACCGTCGAAAAACCGAAGCCCACCGAGTCCGTGTCGACGATGTCGAAGCCGAACCCATGGTTGAACACGGAGGAGTCTTGGCAACTCTACGTTGATGGGGCCGGAAAAAGGGTAGCGGAGCGGTATCTTACTTCTAGGCCCGACAACTGAGAGATCGCTTACTCACTTCGGTTCACATTCAAAATACGAACAACGAAGTGGAGTGCGAGGCACCGATCGCAGGACTTCGCCTCGCTCAAAGTCTCCGGACACGAGCCGTGCAAGTTCACAGCGACTCTCAAGTCATCGTAAGCCAAATGTTGGGAAAATACGAGGCAAAAAGCGACGAATGAAGAAGTATCTTGAAAAGCAAAAAGCACAGAGCGGACTTTCTCACTTCCAGATAGTTCGCATCGAGGGAGCAAAATAGCCGAGTGACATCTTAGTAAATTGGCCTCGTCATCAACGAGCCCGCCATGATGAGGAAGTCAAAGCGAAGCATAGGCGATGCAGAAGGCGGGCCGAGGTCAACATAGTCTCGGATGAAGAACCCAATTGGATGACTCCCGTTCGAGAGTACGGAGAAGGCGAATCGCCCATGACAAGTTTGGAGGCTAGGAGGATCTGAACAAATCTGCGATATATAATTGAGCGGGGGTCCTATCTGAAAGTCATATCTCCAACCTCTCTTAAGGTGCTTGGGTCCGAACCGAGCTAATTACGTTCTACGAGAAATACACGAAGGTTCGTGCGGAAGTCACATCGGACCCGAACCTTGTCAAAGAAAGTCATGCGATGGGGATACTATTGGCGACAATGTTCCAGACTCGATGGACCTCGTAAAAAGTGTCCAAGTGTCAAATCCATGGGAGCGTACCAAGGCTACCGCAGACCGACCTCACCTCCATACAAAGCCCTTGGCCGTTTATGCAATGGGGATCGACATTGTGGGCCCTTTTGTAAAGCACCGGGACGAGCTCAATTCTTAATTGTTGCGATCGACTACTTCACGAAGTGGGTGGAAGCGAGCCCTTGGCGAAAATCACAAGCAAAACGCCTCAACTTGTGCGGAAGAACATAGTGTGTCGACGGCATCCTCAAATCCTCCTTTCGGATAACGGAACACAATTCACGGATAAGACATTCAAAATTGGTGTCAAGAGCTTGGATCCAACAAAGTTCACCTCGGTGGCCCATCCTCAAGCAAATGGTCGACCGAAGTTACCAGCAGGACCATCGTAAAGGTGCAAAACTCGTCTCGACCGAGCTAAGGGCCTCTGGTGGAAAATTTACCACGTGTCTTATGGTGCGTCGAACAACACCCGGACCTCGAACGGAGAAACACCCTACGGTTTGGTGTATGGAACCGGCGATGATCCCTGCAGAGATCGAGTCCGAGTCCCGGACCATTGACTTCTCTTTGAAGCAAATGGGAAAATCTACGAGTGATCTAGACACTACTCGAAGAAAGAGACCTCGCCTACATCGAGGAAGCTCGGTACAAACAACAAGTAGCTCGGTATTACAACCAGCGTGTTAAAACCCGATAATTCCAGTGGGCGACCTCGTACTCGAAATAATGAAGTCGAGAAAGCCAGACTCGGCAATTTGGAAGCCACATGGGAAGGACCTTCACGGTCGACGAAGTCCCGGCAAAGGGCCTATAAGCTCGCTCAATTGTCCGGTGAGCAATTACCCAACGCATGGCACATCATTCATCCGAAGAGATATTATGCATAAGTGTCAAGGGTCGGGTCTTGTTCGATCGTGTCTTTAAAGTCTGTTTAGAGTCCGAGTCTTATTTGGTGGTCGCCATCTTTTATCAATAAAATATTATTTTTGCAAGTTCTACTCGTCACTAATGCATAATTAATCTTCACATTATTATTTACCCCTACGGAGGACAAATTCCCTCGACGGAGTCGATTACATTCGTTTCATACGAATGTAAATTTAAAGCAACGCATGCCTACATACGAGATCGAGTTACCTTCGTTTATTTCAAGCGGTTCTATGTAGATGAAGGACCACCCTCCCGATAACCTCGGCAACAGAGAACCATTCCTACATACGAGATCGATTTCCTTCGTTTATTTGAGGCGGTTCTCTATGTAGATGAAGGGACCACCCTCCCGATAACCTCGGCAAAAAACAGAACCATTCCTACATACGAGATCGATTTTTCGTTTATTTGAGCAGATTCTCTATGTGGATGAAGGGACCACCCTCCCGACGACCTCGGCAAAGCAGAACCATTCCTACATACGAGATCGATTACCTCGTCTATTTGAAGCCGTTCTCTATGTAGATGAAGGGACCACCCTCCCGACGACCTCGCAAAAAAAGCAGAACCCCTACCTTCGACAGAACGATTTCCTCGTTTATTTGAGCGGAATTTTCACGAGGACTAACTACCTTCGCATATTACTTTTGTTCAATACAAAGTCAAAAGAAATCATTCTTATTAAATAAAAGATGACAGTTACATTTTACGAGGACGGAGCGGATCGGGAAAAGGCGAGCCGATCCCAGAAAAATCGAATTCAACACTCATCTATACTAATCCTACCTCTACCTCGTCCTCGGTCTACATTACGGGCCCGCCAACGCGACCTCGGTCACTGAAGATGCCGCTCTGCGAACTCGACCTCGGACACTCGAGGGCGCTTTGGTTTCGACGCCTGAGGATCCACGTCGTTCAAGGGCGATAGCACGCCTCGAGCGCCACTCCGGATCGTCATAATTGGCTCATTTATTCTGGCGAGAAGCTCCGTGGAAGAAGAGGCCTCTGCATCCCGTCAAGCATTTCGTCGAGTTGTGGTTGTCGGCGATGCGATTTTGTATATGCTCCCGAGCCTTTTAATTCAACGTCTCGCTCCGTGGTGCCGGAGGTCCGACCATATTCGGCGGTACCACCGCTGACAACGGGCAGACCTCGACAACCTGGCTTCAACTTAGGGATCGTCATCCCACCATTTGGTGGATAACCTCCTCGTACTCGGTATGCTCCTCGGCTATCACCTTGGCCTTCTCCTTGGCGACCTCGAACGCCTCCCGATTCAAAGGCGAGCACGGAGCTCGTCACGCCTCTCTGGCGGCTCTATGTGACAATGACTCACCACATACATGACCAAGCTGTCCCTTTATATGGAGGAGTTCGATCTCTTTCAACTCAAGAGCCCGCGATAGGTCTTCGATTCGGTTCAACCAAGGAGAAGCATCAAGCATTTCAGGAGACAACTGAATAAAAAAAGATAAGTTTCTTAACATAAACTTGTGATTTTATTAACATGCCCTTAGGCAAAAATCAATATACATTTACATTCAAAAAAAAAAAAAAGGAGTGAAAAAGATGGGGGGATCAACTGACCCCTCCAGAAGCTTCGGCCATGTCCACATCCGCCGCCTCCGAAGCCTGGATAGCCTCAGCCTCTTCCGCCCTATTTTCGGCCCGTTCAGCTTCGGCCTCTTCGGGAACCACCGGAGTCTCGACGCCCTTCGAAGCATCAGCTGCCTCCCCCGACCCCTTTGCATGATCAGACACAAAAGCGTCGGTCAGGGGATCCCGATCCACGGGACAGGCGCGAACAGACTCCGCGGACAAAAGAACCGGAGGAGGAGGCGAGGTTCGCAAGACGGAAGCTCCTTCAGCCGCGGACAAGCACATCAAAATAGGCCGCCTCGGGACATCATCCTCGGTCTCCCGTACCCATACTGGCTTTGTCCAGTGCAGGTAGTCTCGGCGACCTCTTCGATTGATCCGAGACGGCGCGCTTATTAAGCACCTCACCGCGTCAAAACCATCCAGAAGCTTCGCCGACATGAGCAGCCTCTCCGCAAAGCGCACGGCGTTTCTCCTCGCGAGCTCGCCATGTCCGCCTCCCGACGGCGAACCTGTTCCACTCGGCCTTCATCAAGGCAACCTCGGCCTTAGCCTCCTTGGCCCCTGCCGCCTCCTCCGCCACAACGGCCTCGCCGACGGCCGCCGCCCGCCGCCTCAATGGCCGTCGCGTCCGCCGCCCGATTGACGAGGTCCGGATCTTAGCCTCGGCCTCGGAAATTTCTTGAGCGAGGAGGTATTCTCTCCTCCACCTCCCGAGCATACCGGCCACCTCACAAGCCCAAGAACGGCGCTTCAAGTAATCCGATATAAGATCGGATACTTTTGACACCTCACCGCCACGTCCTCGAATTTCTATACAATATATACATCGGTCGAAGAACACAATTTTATACTACTACACAAAGTATAAGGACAAGTACAAAACCTCGAAAAGAGGCAGCGACTTGGAACCATGATCTCGCCCTCGGCCTCGGCAAGAACCGAGGGACTCGGGGATTACATGCTTCCGCCTCTTCAAGCGCTGAGTGGTCTGCGGTGAAGGGATCTCGAGGCTCCACACTCATTTCGGGCATGCCCGACATCCTTCTGGTCGAGACGGCGGCTCGGCCGCGAGATCGGCTCCTTCCTTTTCTTCTTTTTTTCCTTAGAAGGTTCACTACCAGAAATACATAAGTCAAGATCAACACGTATAATCATGGAATAAAGAGAAAGAGAAGAAGGGCCTCACCCTTCACCGACTCCACCCCGGAGGTAGGATCATAAGGGCTAAGCCCGCCCGCAAGCTCGGCCTCGAGAAGACCTCGTCAACAAGGTCAATTTTGTCAGGCCTCCTCCAGTCACCAAGCCCTTGTCGACAAACACATCGGCGATCTTATCGATCGCCATGGAAACTCCATATGTCTCAAACCGGCTGAAGAAGAACTTCTACGCGGTTGAGATCTTCGATTTAATCTTTGCTTTGAATTTCCTACGGGTGATAGATAATACCACCCCGAGCCGCCTTCAATTGCAAAAGCGAAGGATGCCCCAGGTCAAAGGAAAATTATGCTATAGGCATAGACACCTAGAGGCGGTCATATCCGGAATGAGTTCGGCGAGAGTTGGGCAAGAGATATGCCAAACATCTCTTGGAACTCAACGTATACATAAGGGTAAGGAAGACGAAGACCCAATTTGAGGTCGCCCTCATACAGGTGAATAAAACCATCCGGAGGGCACAGTTCTATCCTAGGACGGGGCAACGAACTCAATATTAGAAGGAATACTATATTGAAAACGGATATCCTAATATCGAAATACCTAAGATTGAAGAAAAAGAAGACACTTTACCGCAATCCCCCCGAGGGAATCGCGGACTACACTCGAAAGAGGCATATGAATACGGTAAAACAAAGTGAGACACTAACGAATCGGACGGGGAAGCAGACACGATTTGGCGCTCAGCGACTCATTATAAGAAGAAGTAGCCATTACTTACTTTTGTTTATCGATGAAGAAGACAAGAAGCTTCAAGTCGTCAATGGCATGAATAACTGCTTTCGCAGAAGGCGAGGAGTTTTGAAAATCGAGAAATGTGAAGCAAAGTGATAAGAGATATTGCGTGTCGAGGAAGACATTCCCTAATATGCACTTTATCGAATCCAACCACGCCGATTTAATGCGCATTAAATGCGTATCCCGCGATGCCCAAGATCAAAGCGGCGGAAAATCCGTCTTGACCTCGCTAACGCGCCGTCGGTGCGGTCGAAGACCTCGGTATAACGCCCGACAGTGAAGCGGTCGGAAGACCTCGGTTTAACGCCTCGTAGGGTGAAGCCGGTCCAGAGACCTCGAACGCCCGCCAAGTGAAGTCGATCGAAGACTTGAACGCCTCGTCGGTGAAGCGGTCGAAGACCTCGGTATAACGCCTGCGTTAGAAGCGGAAACCTCGCCAGAGATACAAACAACAAACAAGACCTCGGCAGACGCCTCTGCGAGCACAGCATACGATATACGACGTCAGAAGCATTGACACACACAATCGGACAATGAAAAGAATGTCGAAGATCGTCCAAATCCCTTCGTCACAAACAACCCCAATCCGGCATGACCTCGTTTGCGTCTTTTTTGGGGGTTGTGATAGGATACTGGCCCAACTACTGTGCCCAAGCATCGGGCCCAATACAAGTAACCCCGACATCAAGCTCGGCCGGACAAGTTCGCCCATGAAGACTCCTAAAGTCGATGGGAACGCAGAAAGCTCACCATATCTAAAAGAATCCTAATTCGAGAGGGATGGGATCTCGAATCCTAGTTAGAAGACTTGGATTCAAGATCAGGTCAATACATTGTGTATAAATAGAGGCTAGATTAGACGAAAGATTCATTCACTCTCTTTCAGAATCACTTCTTACACCTCAATACACATACTCTCTCTCGCCTGTGGACGTAGATCTTATTCACGATCGAACCACGTAAATCTTTAGTGTTCTTTGGCGATTTATTTCCTTACGAAATTAAGATCGATCACTCTCCACTACTTAGATATGATTACTTTATATGGAAGCAATGTTTTCAAGTCCAATATGTTTTTTTTTTGTTAAGCTATGGAGAAGTACGATTTTGTGTGAATATGATTAGCCGTTTGGCATTTAATAATACTAATGATATTAATAAGATTCTCATATATAGAAGAAAAATATAAAGTAGGGTTATCTAGATTGAAGTGAAAAAAATTATGATTAAATGTTTTGAAGTTCAAATCCTATCAATATTACTTAGAGCTCTTCCAGGCCAATGCTTTCTCATATAACAAAAGCGTGTTTCTCCCGTTATCTACAATAAAAATAAAACAAAATAAGAGTGTGTTTTTCCTTCTCTTTTTATTATTATTATTTATTTATAATGTATTAATCACGTCCTAAATTTTAATGAAGTCCCGTAGCATTCCATACCCATCCATTCAAACTTTTAGAGCTTAAATGTAAACATAGTACCAAATTAATAAAATAATATATAAATTACTATCTTCAATACCGGATTGATGATCTCACAGGAAAAAAAAGTTAATCTGAAACATATGAAGCAAATAGGTATTTTAAAATTACTTTTGATGTAAAAAAGAAAGACATGGGCGATCCATTCAATAATTCTAATTAGCTACATAACGTTATAGGTGAGCCACGACAACTATGTTTTATTTATTATTTGAAAATATAAAACATTGTGTACAATGCACAAATCTTATCTCTGCCGAATAGCTTTTACACTGCCTAACTTTTATTCGAGCACAATAATTAAATCCTGTGGAATATCCTCCAATTTGATAGAGCAGATTAATTTATTAAAGGCAAACAATTGCACCAAGTTAGGCATACTTTTCTTTAGACAAAATATTTAATTTATTATGTTTTGCTATATTAAACACAAATAACAATATTCTCTCCAAAAGAAAAGGGAAAAAGAAACCCCAAGTCAAATGTATCTAAGTATTTAGACACGTACACGTAATTAACTAATTGACATTACTATATTAGATTAGGGGGTACATACCTACCTAAAATCTGAAATAGGTAATAAAACCAGAATTATCGTATTGGTAATAAGAAAAATAAAATAATATTTTTGTCAACTGTCCCTACTAACTGAAAATTGTTGGCAATTTTTAGTTTTTTATTTTATTTTCTGTCAGTAACTGAAACACTCATATATATTATTTTATTTTCTGTCACCACGGAACCAGGCGCTGCGTATTTTAGCAGGTATCCAGAAAAATAGGTGGCGCAAAACTTCCTTCACAATAAATGATAAAAATCCAAACAGCAGAGCAGTCAACACAGCTCGCATCTTCTCGCCATCATCAATCCAAAACCATTGGTTGTTTGATGGTGCAATTCGATAACCCCCATTTCTTTTCTTTTCAATATTTATCTCTTTAGTTTTTTTTCAATCTTTTTCATTAGAAAACAAAAAAAAAGTTTTTGATTTTATAATTTATTGCGGGAACGGCTTCAACAACAAAGAAATGACGCAAAATCAATCTCCCCCACAAACCAAGTTTCGGCCTTTAATTGTTTCTTTATTCTTATCCGTTACTCTCTGCAAACCCTTTTGACATGTCTTCTTTATTTCCTCTTCTGGGGAAATAAATAAATAAGATAAGATAAAAAAAGAAATATTGTTCTCTTATTTTGAGGTTTTTCTTGATAACAGCCGCCTGCTATTTATTGATTATTGCTTTTAATAATTAGTTATGGCGGTGGTTGAGGCGTTTTTGGAGATTTTGGGGATGCCGATGAACTGGGCGATGGTGATTGGAATTATACAGTATTTGGGGCCGGTTTGGTTTGCATTCCTTTTGGGTGTAATGGTTGGGTGGGTTTGGAAACCTAGGTGGGCAACTTTGGGGAATTGTAAATTTGATTTTTCGTCGCCGCCGTCGCCCTCTGCTATCTTTAGTGGTTTGGTTTCAGCTCAGAGTTCGGATTCTTGCAAGGATGGGATTGCTTTGGATGATGGTTTTGGGAAGGAGCAAAAGGCGATGCCAACGATTGACACTGCTATTTGCAGGTTGATTTCGAAAATCATCATCTGTTTGTTGGTTTAATTCTGATATTTCTTTGAATATTTGTGCTGTTGTTTCATTTTGTATGATTTTTTATTGAGTCTATCATGTTTGAAAAATGAGGTTTTGTGCTGCTGTATAAGTAGGTTTTTATGGTAAAGTTGAATCCATGAATAGGCTTCAATTTCTTAGTTTCTCTCAGGTATCGAGTAGTTATCACTTATCACTGCTTGAACAGTTAGTATGAAGTCTCGGTATCATTTCGAGTGATTGCAAGATCAATTCGAGATACCTTATACATACTACATCAACATTTCGGAATATTAATAGTGGAAATATCATTTTGGTATGATGGTGGAGATTTTTCCTTGATAGTGCAATTTGGTGATATGATGGTATATATCATCGAATGTAGCTTTACCATGTTGTTCTCTTACTCCGTTACGACCTGCACAAAATACGCAGGCTTTGTTGAACCCTCGTGCCGTGTTGATAAAGAAGAATGCGAATGCTGTTTGCCACTTTCTGCTAGTTATGTATTTGCTCGTATATTTACAAATGGTGCACCTGTTGGAAGTTGAAATTGCTATGGGGCTTTATGCAGTAATAAGCAAACATATTTACGATGAGAATGTACTTGATAGCTAAGGTTAATTGCTCTTATTCAACAAGCACTAGGTTAGATTAGATTCCAATCCATTGGCCATGTTTCTCATGAAACGTATATTGCTTCTTTAGTTCATCTGAAATGGGCAAAGAAGACCAGCCACTTATTACAAACGAGGATTTGGAACATTTATGCCATCTTGTTGAGAGGAAAGATGGAGGACCCCCTTGGAAGCATATGATGGATCGTTCAGCCCATAATATGCGCTACCAAGCATGGCAGAGAGATCCTCAGGTACTGCAACATTCCTTCTCAATTCATCTTCTCTCAAGTGTAAAGATATCAAGTGCTTTGTAGTTCATCTGGCATTTGGTATATGTGTCACTAATTGTTTGTTTTTAATGTCTGTTAAGAGTGGCCCCCCTCAATATTGTAGCAGAACTGTATATGAAGATGCGACTCCAGAATTATTGAGGACTTTTCTGGGATGATGATTTCGATTAAAATGGGATGATATGCTTACACATGCCTCAATTCTAGAAGAATGCCCCACCACAGGGATTATGGTGGTTCGCTGGATACGCAAGGTTGGGAATAATTCTTTTTTTTCCTCATTGAGATCCTATGGATTGTTTTATTTTTATTTTACAATTTTCTTAGCACTGAATTCTGACCATTCTTTTGCAGTTCCCTTTTTTCTGCAGTGACAGAGAATACATAATAGGACGGAGAATATGGGAGTCGGGAAGATCATATTACTGTGTGACTAAGGTAAAGCTAGAGATATATGTTGTTTCTTCTGCTAGAGTTTCTTTGTTTAATATAGTTTGTTGCTTGGTGGGGTGATTTTAACTAGCTTGGGAGAATTTAGAATGTTTTTTCTTTCTATGTAAATTCTACTTATGCTATTGCACATGTTGAATGAGTATCTAAAGTTGCATCTTTTGGTGAAGTTGTTATGATATGTTATGTATGCTTGTTTTTGATAGAAATGAGTGATGCGTTTTCTTGTTTTTGAGCCAGGAGTTCCCTCGTCTGTTCCAAGGAAAGACAAACCGAGACGCGTTGATCTTCTCTACTCGAGTTGGTTCATTCAAGCAGGTAAAGAGTTCATGGCTCCTTAGTTCTTTCAAGTACCCGACTGTTCCAACAATGAGCGACCTTTGCAGCTCAGTAGGCGGGCACGATAAATGGCTAATTTTTTCTGCAAACCTGGTCGATGAACTCATCTAAACTCAATTTTCTTTTGAATATTGAGAAACAAAAAATTCAATTGGTTGTGATGGAGTGAGTACGTCAGTGTTTGCTGAATCTCATGACTGTAAGTTAGGTTTTCGTCCGTCTCTAAAACTCCCCTCTCTTTCGTTGCAACAGTCGAATCGATGAAAGGAGACAGACAGCTGTCCGCGTGCGAGGTGATACTCTTCCACCACGAAGACATGGGGATCCCGTGGGAGATCGCGAAATTTGGCGTGCGGCAAGGGATGTGGGAGCAGTGAAGAACATCGAGCGGTTTCAGAGCTTACCAGAAGCACAGGGCATTGGGGCACCTCTCTCGCCATGCGTTCATGGCTCAGATTAATACTAAGCTCGACCCCGACTACCTGAAAACACTAGAAGACGAGGAAGTGTCAGTGGAGACGCCGTTGGTGGACTCAGTCGATGACAAGGCGAAGGGCATGAAGATACCGAAGCTTCTGATAATTGGGGGTGCAATTGCCGTTGCTTGCACGCTAGATCGGGGGCTCTTGACGAAGACGCTCATATTCGGCGTCAAGGAAGCTGGGGAACATGGGAGGACGAGCGTGCGGGAGATGAGGATTTTAGTTTGGAATTTTGTTTTGTGTTGATAAGCGCTGTTGTTGATACATTCACGCAGCAGCTAATGCTCTCGGAAAAGAGAAATTTTACATTTATGGATCATACAATATAGTGGAAACTATCAAGTTTCTCGAGTAATTTGTGCTCCTTTACCCTCTTCCTCAAGTGGTAATCGGCCTCAAATTTTGTCGTTGAATCTACGTTGCCAACTCGTATTTGTATGTGGTATTTCATTAATCCAAGTATCCAACCAGTCGCAGAGAAACATCTGCCTTCATTTGAATTGGCTTGCCCAAAGCATTCTGCTAAAGCTCAAATTTGTGTTGAATATTAGTTCGATTGATGATTCTCGCATCTATTTATTTGATACTACTGGCAATTAAGAGTATGCACTGCAAAACGACGTCATTTTGCTCGAAAAGTGTAAATGTATATTAATCAGATAAGTTTCTAAAACTTTGTATGTCTAACATCGTGGATGAGATTCTCTGTCCAAACTTTATGTGCCATCACAGGAGCTGAATTGAGCCTTTTTAAATAGTTTGAGGTTCTAATTAGGTCCAACATTTAAATATGTGCTCATTAGACATGTATAGTTTATGGTCCTATTATTAATATATAGTGATTTCCTGAGAAAAATAAGAGTTTTAGTTTAGTTTCGTTTCCTATTCAAACATAATCGCTATACTGTAATCTCCATTGTAAATTATAATATAAGATACAGCATTTTGGAAGCCGAAGAAGCAACTAACGGCGAACAATTGTCTCGAAACAGTGCAAACCATCAATTTTGGCGATGCCGCCGCATTCCTAATCCTCCCTTTTTTTTTCTCCTTTGCCACCAATCCGGTCCGCATCCCGCCATCTTCACCAGCCTGCACAAACATAAAAAAGAATTATCCAGCCTATCGGAATCCACAATAAGAAAGAATAATAGTAGAAAAATGTTTCACATGTTTATGTTGCGTTTTTTTTAAGTTGGGCTGTTAACTTTGGTGCCCATTTTTCATAATTTTTGGATATATTTTCTATAGAATCAAGTTAATTATGGATTTTCGAAGGTTGGTTTATCAAGTTGATTTCTCGCATTTTTAAGACGAAAACGACTCGGTGCCGGACTCGGCGAAACCGGCGCTGGATGCGTTCCTTGTGGCGAAACAGAAAGCGCACCCCAGCGCCGGACTCAGTGAAGTCAGCACTGGGTGCGTTCACTTTGGAGAACAAGGACAGTACCCGAACGCCAGACTCAACGAAACCAGTGCTGGGTACGAATGCTCGAGATTGATATAACAAGAACCCCAGCGCTGGCCACGCCGAGGCCGACGTTGGGCCACGAAGAAATCAGCGACCAGGGAGTGCACTCCAGCGTTGGACGAAGCGAAACTGGCGCTGTGCATGCCATTTTTCGCAAGGAATAGAGGAAAGCCCAGCAGGCACATTTTAAATAGATTTTTTACTCATTTTTCAAGACACTACATTCTTCACACAAATCCCACGAACCCAAGCTATTTTTCTCTCAAATTCATCCTTAGAAAAGAATTGATTTCTCTACATCTACACTTGTAACAATATTAGATTACAGATTCAACATTGAAATTAATAAGTATTCTTATCTTTCTCTTTGGTTTTTGGGATGAATAACTATTATCTATTGATGTGTATGAATTGTGGGATTATATTGATGAACTAATTCCCATCTAGGGTTAGAGGGAATCAAATCGTGTATTGATGAATTACATATCGTCTTGAGCATATTTATCTGATTGAATTTGTTTTAATGTGATTAAATGAATTGATCACTTGTTTAATTGTTCTTAGATGTTGATTGAGGTCGAGAGGCTTTTCAATATTGGATTTATGATTTAATTGAAGTGAATCTTATCGGAAAAGAGTGATTCATTGTCAGGATTGATTAGTTGATTAATTGAACACATATCCGGGAACGAGAGATTATGTTGATTAATAGAATCGTTTAATTCTTTATATGCATGATGATTAGGGATGGGAATCGAACCGCGGGTACCCAATACCCACGGGTATCCGCCCGATTATTCCCGGGTTTGGTGTACATTTCGTATCCGCCGGTACGTTCGTGGTTGAAAACTAGGACCCGTTTACTTTGCGGTGCGAAATGGTTTGCAATACCCGCACATGAAACCGTATACCCGCGAATTCTACCCGCGAAAACACCCATGAATTACCCACGAACCCGCGAAAAACTATTCGTATAATAATTATTTTATGATAAAATATTAATATTCTTATTTCTAATTAGAACTAGGAAGCCCGAAGCCTTAATTTTATTGATTTGTGGATTTGAACTTTATGATTTATGAATTTGTTAGTGATATTTTCGTGTTTTTTGAAATGCTTGGTTTCGTGGTCGCGGTGGTCCATGGTGAAGGTTTCACCAGTAGTCCGCGGTGGCGGTGTGATTCCGTCGGGTGTGATTGTGGTATGGTGAGAATCTCCCACCGTCATGGGTCGCGGGCGGGGATCATTTTTATGGTACGGAAGTGGTTCGGCACTATCCGTGCCGCCCGCCCGACCCGATTGTCATCCCTAATGATGATATGTGATTAATTGATACATGAGGAGAGAACCCTGAAGCCCTAATCCTTAAATCCGATCGTATTATTTGTGTTTGCATACGTGTTCGTTCGTATTTTCTTCCTTGTCTTATTTTATGCTTTTCAAAGTTATGTGACAAAACCGCAATTATGTTAGGACGTATAATTTCCTTTATTGTTTAGTTTTTACAAGAAATACAAGCTTTGCAAGTTTTCCTCAAAAGATACGACTTAGATTGACCTTACAACACTACATAGACCTCGTACTATTGCAAGAACCTAGAAGTGCAACTTAGGTTGAACAAAAAGTACATTGCTATTGGGAGAGAGATTTTCCGAAGAAATAGAGCCCCATTGCTGCAGCTGCTGCAAGCGCTGAAACATAAACACTACTTAGACCCATTTTCTTTTCTTTTGCAGATTTGTGAGCTCCAGAGTTTGTTGCAAGTGTTTATAGAAAAGGATAGAAGGGTGTTTGAAGATGCATAGTTTGACGGGAATGCCAAGCAAATATCTAAGAGAAAAAAATAAGACAATGAGAAGATAGATTAATGGTTTTTTAGATTAAAGATTGTACAGATAACCGTCTATAACGGACTATTATATGTGGCCCAAAAAGTGTTCGTATTTCCGCATCGCTGTATACTTTTGGATATTTAATCCATGAACCAATTCATACATTGCAACATTTTCTTTTGTCTTTCACCATAAGTTTACTTCTGTTTTTGGGGCGGGAAGAGCTAACATAATACGAATCAGACCTAAGATTATTCATTTGTAATACACCATTCTATTTTTATTTTATTTCAAGACAAAAAAAAGCTTCAGTCATGAACATAATAATATATATTGGATATACGTCATTCTTGTTCAATAATATACCAACCATGTAGGTCTGATATTTTGGTATTATTGAAAATTTAAATCGATATCAGTCCTGAAGAAGGTTTTGTTCTTGTCTAAAACTACTTCCAACTTTATTTAGAACATTAAATAAATCTAACCTCAAACGAAAATTACGTTTCCTTCATCTTCTTACTTTTTACAAATATAATCAAACAAGATTACAGAATAAATATCACTGAAAGCGAGAGAGGGTTTTGACCAACAACTAATCACCTGTGCGTCTGAGATATTATGAGAAGTTCGCCCAAACACTTGATCAAAGAGACAGAGGTTATTAGATCAAATCCTAATTAGAGGGCGTTTGGCTAAGCTTATTTTAGAAAGCTTATAAACTCCAATAACTTATAAATTGTTTTAAGAACTTATAAGATGTGATATATTAAGAGCTTATAAGATGCTAAATTATTTAGATAATAAGGATAAATATGAAAATAAGAAAATATATCAATGTTATTTTTGTTGTTTTATTGTAACTTATAGGATCATTAAAGATAAGTTGGGTTTCGAAGCTTTTTTTTAATAGAACTTATAAGCTCTTAAGCTTATTTTGAAAATTTATAAACTCTCTAACAACTTAATTTACCAAACACATTGATTGAGCTTATAAGCTCTTAAACAACTTATAAGCTATTTTAAAGAGCTTATAACTCAACCAAACACCCCCTTAATATCCTCCATATAAGAGGAACATGTTCAAGAATTCCAAATTTCAATCCTTGGAAGGTAAACATTAAACACGAAATGGACCGAAACCATTTGATGCCCCCAAAAGGACTACACAATTGATACCATGAAACACATACACACAAAGATCATATAATATTGCCAGTAACAAGTTAACGATAGTTCAAATAGAGGATAATGCCACAAGTATAAACAATCCAGTAAAAATTTAGGAAACTGCAAATACAATAAATATAAGTTAAATTCATGTTGTAAAGCATTAGGTGAAGTATAAAAGATCAATTTGGGATCGAAAGATGATAATCACAATAATAGCAACAACAATCTTAATAATAATGATAATCATGCTGAAATGCATCAGAGCCTCAAGCCAAAACTAAACTCAACCCTTAATAATACTCAAAAATCAAGTACCACAACTGTCAAAAGGTAAATGCAGTAGTAACACTGTAATAAAGTAAGCCATAAACTACTAATAACAAGGATCTAAAAAAAGTTCAAACAGGCATTTAGGCCGACAACTCCAAGTATGCAAATGCAAAACAAAATGCATATTCAAACTAACTTCTCTTAATCAAACAAGCCGAAGCCCATGTCATCATCACTTTCCTCCTTTTCCTCCTCCTGAAAGGATTAAAAAACACAGCATAAGTAACTTCATAATAATATTTAAACAAAGCACAAAATTAGCCTACAATTTGAATTAAGGGTCATCCAAATTATAATGTACTTCAAAATGGACGATTATTTAAGAACTAGCTCATGATTCAAATCCATATTAAACACCCACCCACCAAAGGATTTAATAATAGGGCTCTAAAATGCACTCTCAAGTTCTTCAATCCACACACAATCTCACAGTATTCATCTCCTCTTGTATACTAGAATTTCATCGTAATAAAACTCAAGTCTATATTAAATGTCACCATAATTCATGCTTGCTATGACCAAAAGTCTAAAGTGCACAAAATTTTGTTCCCAATTATTTGTTCTACTTATAGGCGATTTTGATGAACACTTATTGCCTAGGGTTTTACACTGATCCTGATAAAACATAAATTAAACTATAGAGTACATCCTTGAAAAACAGGTCAAATTATATACCTTCTTCTTCTCCTCTGCGGCAGGGGCAGCTGCGGCAGCGGCACCACCACCAGCGCCGGTAGGGGCAGCGACTGCGACGGCGCCACCGCCACCACCAGCGCCGACGTTAACTATAAGATCCTCAACATTCCTCTTCTCGCAAAGCTTAGCGAAAAGACTGGGCCAATACGATTCCACCGACAAATTCGCAGCCTTCAGCAGGGTCGAGATTTTCTCCGCCTAAAGAAAGGAATGCATATAAAAATCTCTCTGTGAATACAAACATATGAAATTGCGGTCGAAAACAGAAAGCATGATGTAAATCAAATAGTTAGAAATTATTACCGTGATGGGGATTCCATCGTCGTGAAGAATCAAAGCGGCGTAGGTGCAAGCGAGCTCTCCCACAGACATCTTTTCTCACAGAGACGAACTGAGCTGGAAACTAGGGTTTTGCAGATGGTGCTGCTGCTGCGGCTTGTTTAGGGTTAGGATACAATTTTTTCTCAATTATGTATGTATATATATATACAAGAAAATATTTGCGCCGCGCTCCAAAAATTATTATCCTTTGCCGTTACAACCCTGTAAGTAAGGTTTCTTGACAAAAACACCTCTCTTCTAAAATATTCTCTGGGGGAAGAATATGGCAATAACCAAACAAATAAATTGAAAATTGATTTTCAAATATTAAAAAAATTGAGGGAACAACATATTAAATTTTGGTATACATACTTTGATGCATTATGCTATTATAAAATCCTTACAGAAATTTGCTCCAAATTTTGTTATTTCGAGAATCCCCTCTATGAAGCTATTTTTTAAATTTGGTAGGTCTATTAAAAAATTATAACATTGTTAAGATTTTTCTTGGGCAACTTGTTCATTTTTCTCATAAACTAGTAATAGTCAAAATTGTTATTTTATCATGTGATAGCATTTTCAACTAAAGACAGTATTTTCCACCCCATTCTTTTCTAATTCAAGCAGAAATCCTGGCATAAACAAAGACACTACTAAATAGACACCACTTAAGATCTTGGATTTTTGTTTCTGTTCTAGATTTGTCAAAGTGTGCAAAGATTAAATGCTAAATTGTTATTGAACGTAAGATGAGAAACTTATATTTATCCTTTATTTTACATGATTATTAAAATTAAAAGCATTTACCATGTCCAAAAGATAAACTATTAATATAACAATTCATAAAACATACCTATTTTTTTATGTGTTATTACGTGAAATGAATTTTGAATCTGGTACCTTGAAAGCTTTATGTTCATCAACACTTGACAAGAAACAAAGCATCTATTTCTAATACAAGCTTTATGACCGTAGCAGCGAAAAACATTCAGATAAAATGCTCTTTTCCACAACAAACAAGAATACAAGATGCCCAACATACTAATTATGAAATATTCAATATTTCAAGTCAGTTATATCATATCATCTAATGGTTCCTCCTTTCGATAAAGCAGAACATTGTCTAAACATGGAAAATACTTCAAACACAGCATGCCACGAAAATGTTTCAACTCGACAGACTTGTATAGAAACTAGTCCAAATATGCTAATAATGTCGATCTAGTAGCACAATCATAACCAAACAAATATTCTACAGCGAAAACCAAATTGTGAAATAACCAGATCTCTAAAACGATCACAACAAACATCTCTAAGTTCCAAGTTCTAATAGTTTTCAATGTAGAATGATAAGTTCCAGTCTGAAGCCGTCGTTCAGCACCAAATAATCATGCCAGTTTTGCATCACATGAGTCACATTGGACACGCACCGAGAAAATCAGGCACTGCCAGACCTTGCCTGCAACGGAATCAATTTTAAAAACTTAAAACACTGTTGCAAAATCAAAAGGTGCAGTTTGAGAGATGTTACTACTAATGAACGTGCAATTATACACACATTACAAATCCTACGGACATTCCCATTCATTTGGAGCAAGGGCATTACCGGGAGTGGGGATGCAGACCTCGATTTGGACCTTGATCTTGATCTGGACCTCGATCTGGGTCTGCAAGAAGATGAATCAAGATGTTCAAAAGGTTCAAAAGCAGAACAGTGACACAGCAGTAACAAATTCTAAGCATCTTTAAGTGACATCTACCAACATACCGGGATGGTTTAACAGGAGATGCTGAGGGTGATCTTGAAGCTGAACGGTCCAGTGACCTGCTGCATTAAGAACAAGTATTTTGAGTATCTGGAATTAGATATGAATACTATACCGTATGTACTGCACTGAGTTCAACCAGAGACATGTACTGGGTCTGCTCTAACTAAGAGCTATGTGCATACCTTCTCCTTCTCGGGCTTCTGCTTCTGCTACGACTCCTACTCCGGCTTCTTGATGGGCTGCCTTTATATTCCTTCACCTAAATTAAGTTCACAGCAGACAAACCAAATTTAAGGATACAATCACACAAACATCTATGCTTTCAATATTATCAAATTTCAAAAGTGACCAATGAAACATCCTTGATCAAATTGCAGGCCTATGTAGAATCACCTCTGACATTGTGCTTATCAAGGACCAACTTTAAGGTAACAACTAGGAATATACTAGAACGAATGATCAGCATATGCTGATATGTAATATTGAATGCTTAGACAAACCAACCAAAAAGAGAAGAAATATAGCAAAAAGTAGAGAAATATAGGAGATACCGGATATAAGTTCTGGTCCAAGGATTTCTGAACTCGCTATCATCAAGCTTACGCATCTGAACATCAAAAAAATTTAGCAGCCATTCGAAATCAAAAAGGTTGTATCATAATTAGTATAATCTGACTAGTCAAGATTAACATACAGCATATTTCATGTCCTCATAATTAGTATAATCAACCAGGCCATATGTTCCTGCAGTCAAGAAAGTAAAGCTCAGCATCCATTTCAGGCTACTCATTCATAACCATAAGTTACCTTTAAACACTTGATTATCAAGATAATTACAAAGTTGACACAAACATGAATGTGTTATCTCTGCTGTCAGCATAAGTAATACCTTCACTGTCACGAGAAACTTCAGCAAAACAGACATCACCAGCTTTCCGCATATGATCCTGAAGCATTTCTTGCAAGGATTAGCAAACAAGTCTACCCAAACATACAGCATCTTATAATAGAAATATCTTACTTAACTAACCTTTAAATCTTGCCAAGAAGCAGAAGAAGGAAGCCCACGGACAATCACTGTTGCACAGAGGAACCAGATCAAGGGAAATGATAAAATTAGGCAAGAGCCCACATAAAAAAGCAGCCATATGCAGCCACATGTAGAAACATAATTAAATATAAAAAGCATACCTCGATAATCGGAATGGCGGGACGCACCAAATCTGCCACCACCGCTGCCACTTCCGCCTCCCCCACCGCCTCCACCACTTCCGCCTCCCCGCCCCTGTCACTGTAACCACCACCACCACCACGGCGATCACCGGAGGATGATGGTCCTCTGCCACCATGAGCAAGTTCAACCTGAATTGGGAAGCAATTCATTAGCAAGAAAGAAATGGAGAAAAGACACAATAAGCTTTACAAATGAAAAGAAAGTGAAGATATTCAAGTTTTATAAAATGCGCTCACCCTCAAACGACAGCCGTCAAAGTTATAGCCATCTCTGCCCCTTATTGCATCTTCAGCATCCCGAGCATTCTCAAACTACACAAAACAAAATTAGACAAATCAGGAATCGATTATTTAATACCAATTTCTCCAGGGGAAAATAGAAACATACGAAAGTGATATTCAAATGCTCCATTTCCATTGAAATAAATATCCCAAATATTTTTTAAAAACATATCTTGCACACAGCAAACCCAGTGTATAGAAGAAAAATACCTCCACGAAACAATAGCAAGGAGGACGAGGTGGAATCTTTAATTCAATATCCAAGATGCGGCCATACTGCAAGTAAACAAGAATGAACAAATTATGTTGATCATTAATGCACTTGAACAAGTTACTAACAAAATCATAGAAAATACCAAGAAACAGAAGATAAGTAGAGGTCTTTCAGATTTATAAATTTGCACTTCCAGTCGTACATTATATATTTCAGTGTTATTTAAATTTCAAATGCAATATGAACTTCCAATTTTGAGAGTTTCAGTCATGAACTTTTAGAAATTTCCAATTGAAGCATTTTACTGCCCAGGATTATTGATTCACTAACATCAGCAGTATTACTGATGCAAACCTTGTAAAATAAGTCTTCGATTTCCGATTCCCTAATATCAGCAGGAAGGTTTCCAACATAGATAGTGCGAGAGAAACGGCCACTCATTCTTGGTCCTGGTAGGTGAAGTCAAAGAGATATTCTGCAGATAGAAAAAACTTATGAATAGGGAGAAAAGTTAAAGCAGTGAACAACGCCAGCTTAGGTAACCTTATACATCTTCCGTCACCATTTGAATGATTAGACAAGAATGAAAAAAAAAATCAAAGAAAAAAACTTATGAAGCAAACCAAGAGAGCAATCCTTGAGGTGAGCGGTGCTCCACAAGCTCCGTAGCTCATTTGCTCCAAGATACTCCAAAGCAATTATTTATTCGAATTAAAATATGATCTCCTCATCCTCTAATATTTTTTGCCACATCAAAAGCTTTTCAGAGAGCGAGCAAGTACTTCCAATTATATAAATATACCAAAAACTCCACCCTGACTTCTCCCACTCCCATTCTACATCCCTACGTATGATTGCAAAGCTCATATTTGTCCAAGCGCTTCACATCTATCATAAACAAAGCATTTGTGTCATGAAATGAGGCAATATTGTCGTATACTAATGTATTCACCGTATTCAGACTTCTTTACATTGCAGAAAAAATGGCTCTGGAAAATATGTAAAAAATCAGGGGACCAATATTGATAACCCTTTCTTTGACATGATATTTGTATCAATAAGTGGTAAAAATGTTTGTTTTATAAAAAAAAGGAAAATATAAAAGGAACATAGGTCCCCAAATAGCATTTTAAGAACGGGTTGACTATCAACAAGCCTCACTCAGGATTTTGGCATTATGCCTGGTTATCCACCAGGAAGTAATTCGTGAAGAAACCAGTTGTAACAAGAAAAATTAAAAACCAATGAATATGCGCAAAGCCTTGAAAGAACAAAGAAAAGTGTATTTACAAAAGATAGTAACAGAGACCTCATTACTAAGGCTTTCTCATGGACTATTGTCAGCACCAGAAGAAGTTCACCCTCAAATACATATCATAGATTATTATCCTACAATAATTATACCCAATCACAACAATGTCATACTCGAAACAGAACTAGTTTTTTCAGAGTCGAGATCAGAATAAACAGCTTTAATTGCGTGCAAGGAGAATATATTTTGTTCCAATAAAAATCATAAGGGTAGCTCAGCTCCAACACCCACTCCAGGGGATCATAAAAAGCAAATGCCTGCATACACCAAATAATGGTGCGAATGATTCAGCTTGTTATCTATATTTGAAATTGTTCTTCCATGTTCAATTCAAGGCTTGACACAACACTATGCATAAACATGTTTGCTTGAAGTAGAAACTTACAAGCCCCCTCAAAAAAGTAGAATTTTTCAAAATGTTTTCCAAAAGAAGAAGGCAAAAGGTGATGTAATATAGTTTCAAATGCCAATGCATTTCAATTTCGTCCACTAATTCCTAGATCTACAGCAATATCGACGAATTTCACATAAGCAAATTTTACTGATACGATTAACATTTCATCCGAGAGCTTGGAATTGAAAACTGAAGATAATGCGTATTGAAATTACGCACAATCAGAACCCAAATTCCATTCCAGCGCGAACATAATAATGTAAAATCGCTCATAAACCCGAAACGGGGAACGATTTACGTCCAGGCATGCAGTATAACACATACCCGAGCAGACAATAGCAACTCCTCGCGCAAATCAACTTTCTGAAGCAGAAAATCTAACGCCTCGCACAGTTAGGGTTTCTTCAACTTCATCTGATGAGGCAGTCATGAAAATCGTGAGATGAAATGGAATGTCGGGAATTAAGGTAAAGAAAATTTGGCAATGCGCGATTGATCACATACCTCCTTTGTAATTTGGGCGGCGCTTTTGAGAATTTTTCGCGTTCGCTTCGCTGCGACCGTGCTTTAGGGCTCACCTTGTGGAACCGGGATCTATTATATTCCTTTTTCGGGTTTTGCTGGGAGGGTGCTGTGGTTTTGCAAAATTGGATTTAACTCCATAATCTTTGTTACGAGAGCATCTTTAACCTATTTATTTTTCTCATAATCATCAAATTTTAATCATAAACAAACCTCATATATTATGTTATTTTAATTTTTTCCTCTCCCCCCCCCTCCAAAAGAAAATAAAATATCTTGTATTAGCAGGAGCATGGGGTTCTACAAGACTTGTATTTCTGATGGCAGCATGGGTTCCTATGATATCAAAAAAAAATAAAAATAAAAAAGAAGAAAATTCGCTCTCCTCAAATTTGTGTTTTAATTGTTAAAAATAACAATTTCACCCTTCCAAATAATCAAATTTTAAAATTCCTTAAATAGTTCGTATCATAAACTATTGATTATTTTTATAAAAAATACTCGAAACAAATTATAATTATAATAATATAGGAACTATATGAAAATTAACAAAAAATCACAATTTTATTGATAATTATGATAAAATAAATTGTATTATTTCAATTTAACAAAAATATCCTCTTGTTCAAATTTCGACTGCAAATTTCTGATGTGACCAATCATCCTCGAGTAAGGAATTTAAAACAATTTTTTTTCAATGACATGATATATTTACTAAAAAATAAGTTTCGAGTCTTTCAATTACAATAACTCGTTGGAAATTGAACAACCAAAATGTTGGTTAATTTTCAAATAATTTATATATTTTATTGTGATTATAATTTGGAATATTTTATTAATTTTTGAACAATTTTCGTATGTTGAATAATAATTATCAAGATTTCGTGTATTTTTGTTGAATAACCAATAAGTTTAACAAAAGAAAGATGTAATTTTCATGATAATAGTTTAAAAAATGTTTTAGTAACTGGGAAAGCTTGCTTATTGGATATGGGCGTTAGTAGGAGTGAGCGGGTCCAATTGGGCCTGTAGCGGGCCCGGACTCAAAGTTGTGTGAGTATGGCCGGGCGCGTCCGGATAGAGTTAATACAGTAGACTATTAAGTTCTTCCCTTTTATAACAGTTATAAATTACTTTATTCGTGAATAGTCAAACGCACCTTTGCATCTTCCATCCTCCACATTAATTTTAGTGACCCAACTTATATAGCCATATTTGATAATATATATACAACTCATATCCATTTTTAAAATTCAATACAACCTATACCCAATCTATTCAATAAATATATTTTGAATGAACAAGTTTTGAAAATTGCAAACTTTTGGCAGTAATATTCCATCTCTCCGAACGATTTTTCCATCTATAATACTAGTTTCTGATTGATTTTTTCATTTCTCCAGTCGAGAAAATGATGTCTCCGGTCGATAATTTCCTGTTTTCGGTCGACCGGATACATCAATAAATAAGTAGTATTCATCAATTTATCCTTAATTTTTCTTCTCTCATCCCGGTCGAGTATCTTCCTGTTTCTGGTCGACAAATTCTTTTTTTCGATCGATCGGAAACATCAACAAATAACAACTATTAACAAGTTTATTCTTAATTTATTTTCCTTGATTCCGGTCGAGAATTAGTCTGTTTCGATCGATGAAAACAAGCTAAACCGATCGAAGCAAATGATTTTAATATATAATTAATTTTTGATTCATTTACGTTAATTTTAATTTTTAAAACTGATCCAATGATTAACTATTGATAAATTCTTATATTGATACTATAACTGTAAGTTAATTGGACAATCATTTAGAATTATTCTCATAAGCACTAACTTTTTTGCAAAAGAAATGTGGAGTGTGAAGATTGATTGACATTCGGCCAACTTTTTTAATTCAAAATCATTAAAATAATAAAATGATTATGTAGTGTAGTAAATTTAAATATTGGATATGAGGAGTACTAAATTTGCTAAAAGGTGGTAGCTGTATATATTTCGCTTTAATTTTATATAAATATGTGATTTCGAACATGCAGACTCCACCGATATTTTCTATTTATTTAAAAAAGAAAAATAACATTTCGAGATTTTTTTATAAAAAAAGGTAAAAGGAGTGATATTTAAGAAGCGTTTACTTTTCATTATTAATATTTTGAATGATTTAATATTAATGGATTAAATGTATGATGAGATAATTTGTATCTATCAATCACTTGTTTACTACAAATTATTAGTGGATGATTAAGATTGAGATAAACACATCTCCATTTGTTTAGAGAATTATTCCAAACTCATCTATATTGGTTGGATTAAAATCAATGAAAAATAATTTAAATGATTAAAATAATATCGAGCTTTGAAATATCTTCAAATATTAATTATTAAAAGTAAATATTGGATTAGACTGAATTAATTTTATCTATCCAATCTAATCATGTAAAGTAAACACCCCTTATTGAACAACGATTCATCAAAATGAGCCAACCATGTATGCATATAAAATGATATCATATATGTTCTTTTTTTTAAATGTTAAATTATAGCGGCTCCTAATTTACCTAATACTAACTTATAAAATGCTTGTTGTGGTTCCTTTTTTTTTCCTTTTTCGAGCAAGCCAAAGTCAATTTTAAATTGAAAGAGAAATGCACTTTACTCTAATCAGGACTCCCCATTTTGTTTTGTATACGAATGTATTTAATGTTGCGTAATTTAAAGTAATGTAGGGCCTGTGAAAGAATAAAATTATACTGTATTACAGTGTTAAGAATTTTGTCGTAAAATTCTTTTAAATACAATTTGCAACTTGAAGGTAAAGCCGATCAAGAAACATCTAGCAGCTTCCGAGCGAGCATACAATTTAAATCGCACTAATGTTCAATCGAACAAGTGTTGCATGATTTGATATATTTAGATCGCTTTCTAAATATTTTATGTTGCCTTGTCGCAAAGGCAATTAATAAATTATTATTTTTGTGGTGCCAACAAAAAGGCCTTTTGCCAAATTTATGTTAGTAACTTTTCGGTCATGCCCAATATCCAAATTAAAAGTTGTTGGATCATGCTGGACAAGTGGGATCCACTTTATAATTTATTATAGATTATGTTGGTGAATGGAAATATATACTCATTCCAATCATAAAAAATTTATGTTGTTTTTATGGAATGGATAAATTAAAAGTAAAAGCTGTGGAATTTATGTGAAGAATAGGTTCCAAAAAAATGAAAATGTATGTTTTTTATGGATGAATTAAATGTAAAACTTTTGATGGATAGAGATTACTATTTTCACCATTTATGTAACTTTTATTGAATTACTATTCTTGATATGGGATAGAGTAACCTTAATCGAATCTAAGCAACTTAGATAAGAATGACGTTCCATGGCTTGATTATCTAGAGCTTAATATGATAATATATACTTTTCTTAAAAGAGACAATTAAGCTCAATTAAGACTTTAATAAGACTTTACTACATAAAAAAGTATATTAATGAGGAAATTTTGTCACTAAACAAATATAATTCGTCGTTAGTTATCTTCCGTGACTGATCAGATCCGGCTCTATTTTGATTGTCATAAAAAATTTAGGGGTGAAATTTCCACCTGCCATTAGTTTAACGATGGGAATTTTGTAGCTAAATAATGGTTGCTCCAAATCAGTCGTCATAAAATTAGAGATAGAAAATTTGGACCGTAAATCAATATTTAGATTTCAGATTTTGTTAAAATCGTGTTTGATTGTTTGTTCTATAATAAATGTAATGAAAAAAATTGTACAAATAAAAAAGAAAAACAATTAATATTCATATATCACAAAAAATAATAATGAACTTTACAAATTCATAACAAGTTACATTATCAACAACCAAAATAGCAAAATAAATAAATCATTCTTAAAATAATCTAAAACACAACTCTAAACAATTAATTTATGGATCAAAACAATAATTATTTCATCAATTTGTAGATATCGATGGGATATGGCCCAACCGCTGCGCCCACCGCCAGCCTAAACAAGTGGGCTCGACATCATGACTGAGCCCACGCGGTTAAGCAAAAAACCCGGCCGCCTCTGAACCCTAATTTCGCTCCGCCTCCCCATTGGTCACGAGTGACCGCCTGCACATGGGCGAGGGCCCTACTCGCCAAGGAAGAGTCCCTATATCGCCGGAAGAGTCCCTACATGGAAGGGGATAGAACACGTCTTTAAGGGTCAGGATATGTATAAATAGAAGGAAAATTGATGATAGAAGGGTTGACAACTTATTGAATACTAAAAGCTTGTAACTACACTCACTGTACTCAAATCATAGTGAAAGTATTGAGGAATCACTCCTCCGTGGGCGTAGATCTCATTAACGATCGAACCACATAAAAGCCTTGGTGTTCTTTATTGCTTTACATAAATCTCGCATACTCACGTAACTAGATTTATCATTGGCGCCGTCTGTGGGAACATTCGAACAAGAAAGCTTCGTTTTCCTCTACAACTCAATGGCAAGAACACGCACAACCGCCGTCGACGCCAGAACAACCGCTACCGAGGACAACCGGATGGTCACCGGCGCCACGGAAGGAGATCGCAGAGCCTGGCGTCCACACACCGAGGGCAACATGGAAAACGTTTCCATACACCTCGGGACCGCCCCCAACATAGGGAGATGCCGACCTCAACGAGGACGAACAAGCAGTTCATTAGTCCCATGAGGCCCTCGGCCGGCTGTGACCGAGTTCCTCAACGCTAATATTCCTTTTCTAATCGTAAAGGTGTAATTATAGGTAAGCAAGTATCGATCCACGTAGATTGTATCACGAAAACATAGAAGCTAGCTCAACGATAATTCAATATTATCCAAGCACGAATTTGGGTGAAAGGTTTAAGGCTTCGGAAATTAATCCAAAGCAAAGGGAACCAAACAGAAATAAGATAAAGCAATAAAATCACGTAAGATAACTATGAAGAAAGACTAACCCTAGGGATGCATCAATCCTATCCACAACGATGTTTATCCCGCTTATTACTAACCGTTTTAATCCGCATAAGATGGAAGATCACATATATAACCAACAACTTGATTCACGACAATGCGGCGATTGATTACTAATTTTTCCTATCACGATTCGTCTTTAGAGGAAAATAAGCAACTCAAAAGGATCACTAAGAATATGCTTCCTACGAATGTCCTATCTCGGTTCACGACTCAATGCTTATTCGTATCATGCATTCAAGATCGATTGACAATTAATACGATTACGTCATTAATCGGCAACTAGATATGCATTAAGATTGATCAAATCAACACATATAAATAAGCACCATGAATCATGAATCAATGCACGGAAGGTAAATAACAATAGCGAGAATTACAACATATAGGATCGAATCATGCAAACCTTAGGATTAGAACGAAAAACTAGCCATACATAATAAGCGGAATAAAATACGATTTAACCATAAAACGAAATTAAATATAGAAACCCGTAGGAAAGCGTTGGATGAACAATGGTTGGTCTTGAATCCAATCCCAAGCGAACGAACGGAAAACAACGGAAAACGATCGGACAAAACGTTCCGATCGACAAGCTAAACGATAAACTAAACTGAACAACGGAAAACAATACTAGAATTAAACTAAATGAAAACTAAAGCTAAATAATGGAAAAGCGAGGAAAATCAAGAAATTGAGCTGGGGCGTATGGGGTCCTATGGGGCGCAAGGGTGTTTCATATATATAGCACACCCCAAACCCTAATTTTGCCTTCGCCGCTCGATGCAGCGAGCACTCGCATGACGCTAGAGTGCGGTCGCGAGGTAAGTCTCGCTACTCGTCTCGCTCGCCGCCTCGCCTTGCGCCGCATGGTACCTCATGACCCGGCTAGCGATCGCTAGCAATTATGAAGCGGTCGCGAAATCGTCCGATGAGTTCTCGGCGAAGCCGCTCGCGGGCACGAGGTTGCGGTCGCGGCTCGCTGGGTTCTCGCGCGTGTTTCCTAGCGGCCAGCCTAGCGACCGCTAGGCTGGTCGCTAGAAACATGGCAGATTGTAATACTTTCTCGTGCGTCGTTCCTTGCTTCGATTATCAACATATAAACCTACAAAACGTCAAAGGAACACCCAAGAGCAGTATCTTCTAGAAATAGATAAAACATTAAGAATCGATACATAAACGCACATTAAACGAGCTAAACTCATCTTCAAATATCAACTATAAACGTGTAAAATGCGCGTTTATCAAACCCCCCAAACTTAAAGCATTGTTTGTCCTCAAACAAAAACAGAAAAGAAAGACACCACGAAGGACACAACAAAAGATCAACGAGCATAGCAAAGGTGATAAACATTCTAGGCCTCAGAAACATATCAACGCTCAAAAACATTAGCGCACATGACGACGTTAGCCAACTCAACACAAACAACCATCGAGGGCCAAAACTCATTTAATTCAACCCTCACAACGGCATGTGCGTAAAATATAAGATACACTCAACTCATAAAGAAATTAAGACGTGTATACACTCAACGATCAATGCAATGCAACATCTTACCATAGGTTTGCCATTTTCTAACATCTCCACCGCGTCAAATGTGTTCAAATAAGGATCAAAGATGTCTTTTGATAGGTTATAATGTAGGCACATTGGTTAAGGTAGGATAATATATGGCTAAGTGACTCAAGTAAACTCCAAGCACCACCATTTATACATTTCGACATATATGGACTTTGTCCATTTTCCTCTTCTCTCCCAACGTGCTAAATCAACGTTTAATGCTACAGAAGGTACCTATACTTTGATTAAAGACCCTTTATGCTCAACACTCATAGTGAACTTGACATTTTTCTTTTTCTTTTCTTTTCTAGAGCTTATAGGGTTTAACTTTCACAACAAAGGTACTATTTTTCACCACAGATGTATTTTTCATAACTACATCAAAATTTCAACCCCTTTTGATTCCCATATCCATCCTCACCTCCTATCATCCGGTTAATCGAAAGAAAAGTCAAATAAAGGCTCAAAGGAGGCGACAAATGGTATATATCATCGGGTTAGTGTTTGGGTGAATATGTGGTTAACAAAGATGGCCTTTTATCCTTTCCAAATTGAAACACATATTGCGGCCTCGACACGTAAGAACGGCAAGTTCTAGAAGATAATCACATGCATGATATCACACAATTAAAAGAAATCAGATCAAGATATGTATACAGTGAAGCTCAAGTCTCACAGGATAAGCAAATGGTGAAAAACAACAATCCTAAGCCATCTCACGTCATTCATGCGTCATTTTCTAACATATCATATGCACTATCATTAAATTTCACAAAAATTTTCTATCGTCATTGGCCACATGGATTAACACACTTCACTTCAACTCGTTGATCGACAGACACAACAACGAAAAGAAAAACAGAAACACGACAAAAAGCAACACAAACGAAAGACACGACAAAACACGAAAACAAAAACAAAGAAAACGTTGGGTTATCTCCCAACAAGTGCTTAATTTAACGTCTTTAGCTAGACCATTACTAACCTTTGTCAATCCGGCGTTTTGGTAGCAACAGAAATCCTTCTCAACTCGTGGATCCTCCTAAACTTAGCATTCACGGATGACCACCACTGACTATGGAAGTGGCCCCCCCAAACTTGAACGAAACACTCGGAGTTCCATGCCGAGTCCACTTCTTCCTTCTCGCAGCTTCCTCGAGTGGTCGAGTACCCTCTAAACGTGAGACGTGTACGGCAACAGCAGTCATGATCGAGCAGCAATCTTCCGGCTTTCACCGTCGTGTTGCTTGATGGCGTCGATATGGAAATCTTGAGTTCCTCATCGTTAACACGAAACGTGAGATTGCCTTCCGCACATCAATCAACGCACGACCGGTTGCTGAAAAGGTCTTCTAGGATTAGCGGTTGTTGTTTGAATTCGGAATATCTAAAATCACAAAGTCGGCAGGAAAAACAAAATCCCAAATTCTTACCAACACGCCTTCGACGATACCTTTGGATATGTGATGACCGTCACCATCATCGATGAAATCTTCGCCGGCTTCATCTTTCCTAGGTGTAGCCGATTGAAAACGCTCAATTGCATCGATTGATGCTCGCCTCAAATCGCACAAAACATTTGAAAAAATCGCTCGGCGATCTCGCACTCTAACGTGAAACCGGGATCTTTCGCTTGGAGGAGCTTCCTTTGCAAGACGGCACCGCATTCTTCGGATAGGTAATTTTCTCAAATTTCCTCGTTTCTTCTTTCTTGCAAGCGTCTTTTAAGAATTTCATGTATCCCCGGCATGTTTGCAGCAGCTTCAAAGAGAGGCAAATTTATCTCAACTTTTGAAAACCTCTTTGAAACGAGCAAACTCCTCGTCATGTTTCGACTTGACAAGTCGACTCGGAAACGGACCCGGAGGAGTGTACGTCGAGGATTTGCTACAGGGTTGCCTCGCGGTCGACCTCACGACCCATTGGGAAGGTCGCGAGGTATCTTCTTGTACTGGACTCGTCTTCGCGGCGCGAGCTACGGGCGCGAGCTCACAAGACTGGTGTCTCGGCAAGATGCTCGCCTCGATTGCTCGGGGGGCTGCGGGCGCTGGGTCGCCGCGAGTTCTGGCGCCACAAGACACTCGATGGCTCATGGTCGGTCGCGTGAGCGCGCTCGGTCGCGGGCTTATGTGGACAAATTTACGGACTCCTCGCGATCGGGCTCATGGTCGCGATCTCGGTCGCGAGTTTATGCTCCAGTGTGCTTTCATGTTCTTCTTCCTCGGTGGGGCTCGGGTAGGCTCGCCCACCTCGCCTCGGATGGCGAAGCACCGATTCTTCGGGTTCACCTCCAGATTACTCGGAAATTGGCCCGTCTTTTGTTGTGCATTCACTTATGCGACTATTTGACCAATTTGATTTTCTAACATCTTCATATGCTTCCCCATAGCCGTCACAGTGGACTCCAAATGATTTATCTTTTGCCCGGTGTTACTTATAAACGAATTCTGGTTCGTTGCCAATTGTTGGTTGCTTACAACCAACTGCTGCATCATGTCTTCGAGACTTGGCTTCTTCGGCTCTTGAAACGATTCGAACATTGAAGCCTCACGGAGGTTGTTGGAAGTCGGATGATTCCTCCGATTGATGTGGTCGACGTTCTGTCTCAATCTGACTCTTCAAAAGAGTGAACTTCTTCATGAGATCGTCATATTTTGAATCACTCTCAACAGCAGCTGCTTTGAACAATGGCGTTCTCTCCGTTGGCCATTGATAGCTGTTGGCAGCCATCTCCTCTACAATACGGCTTGCCTCGTCTACTTGTCGGTTCAATAAACAGCCCCCCACCGATGCATCCACCATGCTCCTCGTCTGCCATGTCAGTCCACCGTAGAACTGTGTGATTTGTTGCTCCTTGGAGAACCCATGTTGTGGACATCGTCTCAATAGACCTCTGAATCTCTCCCATGCCTCGAATAATGATTCGTCGTGGTTTTGGCAAAATGAGATTTCGGCGATGATCTTCTGCTTTCGCGGCCGAAGTATTTCGAAGAAACTTCAAAGTTTCCCAGTGTCGATGCGATTCGGTCCAAACTCTTGAACAAATCTTTCCGTCACAGTGACAGAAACCGAACATCGCGATCCGGATCGTGTCTTGTGGCACCCCATTCTGTTTGATGGTGTCACAAATATCGAGAAAAGTCTCGAGATGCGATTCGGTCTTCCGTGACTCCTCCCCAAACCGCTCTCTCCTGGGCCACACCGATCGTGGCGGCTTAAGCTCAAAATTGTTTGCATCACGCAGGGCCCCAACCGCCTCCTTGGGCTGCTCGGTGGGATGTCGATACATGTGATTCAGAGGTCTTTCCTCGAGCAGGGACAACGATTCCATATTCGCCATCCGACGCCGCATCTCCGCAAAGTCGCCTAGCATGCGGCAACTTGCTCGGGAGGAATGCCCTGATTCTGCGGATTGGTACGCCATTGCAGCCCGTCTCTCTCTCGTTCTCTTCTCCTTTGAGAGCCGCCGATCTCGGGATCTAATAATACTTGTGAGGTCCCCACGAGATCTTGTACGTATAAACTACCCGAGAAAAGAGAATTTAGCAGCGAAAATAAATAAATATAATATAATATATATAACTTGAATTAATAAATCCAAATCGTCAAATTATTCCTATGTGATCTTAACAATCCCAAACGCGCCAAAATTTGATCGCTCCTTTTTCTAACCGTAAAAGGTGTAATTATAGGAAGTAAGTATCGTATCCACAGAGATTGTATCACGAAAACATAGAAGCTAGCTCAACGATAATTCAATATTATCCAAGCACAAAATTTGGGTGAAAGGTTTAAGGCTTCGGAAATTAATCCAAAGCTAAGGGAACCAAACAGAAATAAGATAAAGCAATAAAATCACGTAAGATAACTATGAAGAAAGACTAACCCTAGGGATGCATCAATCCTATCCACAACGATGTTTATCCTGCTTATTACTAACCGTTTTAATCCAGACAAGACGGAAGATCACATATATAACCAACAACTTGATTCGACAATTATGCGGTTGATTACTAATTTTCCCTATCACAGTTACGTCTCTAGAGGAAAATAAGCAACTCCAAAAGGATCACTAAGAATATGCTTCCTACGAATGTCCTATCTCAGTTACGACTCAAGGCTTATTCGTATCATGCATTCAAGATCGATTGACAATTAATACAGTTACGTCATTAACTGGCAACTAGATATGCATCAAGATTGATCAGAAATCAACACATATAAATAAGCACCATGAATCATGAATCAATGCCTGGAAGGTAAATAACAATAGCAGGAATCACAACATATAGGATCGAATCATGCAAACCCTAGGATTAGAACGGAAAACTAGCCAGACATAATAAACGGAATAAAATACGATTTAACCATAAAAACGGAAATTAAATATATAAAACCCGTAGGAAAGCGTTGGATGAACAATGGTTGGTCTTGAATCCAATCCCAAGCGAACGAACGGAAAACAACGGAAAACGATCGGACAAAACGTTCCGATCGATAACGAAACGATAAACTAAACTAGAACAACGGAAAAACAATACTAGAATTAAACTAAATGAAAACTAAAGCTAAAGAATGGAAAAACTGAGGAAAAACTGAAGAAATTGAGCTCTGGGGCGTATGGGGTCCTATGGGGGCGCAAGGGGGTGTTGCCATATATATAGGCACACCCCAAACTTAATTTGCCGCCGCTCGGTCTCGCGAGACTCCTCGTCACCGCTGCGGTCGCGGTCAGGTAAGTCTCGCAGCCTCGCCTCGCTCGCGCCTCCTTGCGCCGCATGGTACTCGCGACCGGCTAGCGGTCGCTAGCAATTATGAACCGGTCGCGAGAAATCGTCCGTGAGTTCTCGCCACAGCTTCGCCATGGCACGAGGTTGCGGTCGCACTCACCGGTTTCTCACGCGTGTTTCCTAGTGGCCAGCCTAGCGACCGCCAGTCGGTCGCTAGAAACATGGCAGATTGTAATCTTTTTCGCATGCGTCGTTCCTGCTTCGATTATCAACATATAAACCTACAAAACGTCAAAGGAACACCCAAGAGCGAGATCTTCTAGAAATAGATAAAACATTAAGAATCGATACATAAACGCACATTAAACGAGCTAAACTCATCTTCAATATCAACTATAAACGTAAAATACGCGCTTATCACCAACCTTGGCCAATTCCAAAGCTTCCTCAACCAGAGGACAAAAGGAGCGGGCCCCTCGAGGGCCCCCGAACTGACCACCACGGCCGCCCGAGGTCACTCCCCCCTCCAAACAACAACGCCCACCTCGGCGTGATAGCCGAGAACGACACCGCACCCCGACGACGGAGCCGCCACCGCGGTCGAGCCGCCGCCACCATTCGCGAGCCGCCACCTCAGACGAGCCGCCACCACCGCCCGCCTCGCCATTCATGGAGCCTTCTCCATCCCGTTATGCCGACCCGAGAGCCGAGCAAAACGGAGAGATGAAAGACGAGTCGAACTCCCCTGAGGGACGATAGGCGCCGCTATCGGTCCCCACCCTCCGTAAAGAGATGGCAACGACCTCCGGGGTTCGACTGCACGGAGAATCATCCGCCTTTCTCCGTGGAAATCCTAGACACGCCCGCCTCGTGATACGGGCACCCAATACCGCCGCCACGATGGCCTGGGGACCCTCCGACTTCCTTTTCGCCTACACCACCAACATGGCGAATCAAGGATGGAGGACTTTCACATGTAAAATCTTCCAGAGGTATCGGGTCTCCAACGCCCGGGCCGGTTCACCCGCCCGCTGTATCAAGATACACCGCCTGTGACCCATGGATCGGTTCAAATGGCGCTTCTATCAAGATGCCATCCCAGCAGCCTCCTCCGATCTATTTCACAATCCGCCATAGGCGGGACGAGACGATGTCGAACTGCCTCAAGGTTCATCAAAGAGTCGCTCAAAATCGACGATGAATGATCTCTACATCATCAACGCTGTTCAAGAACGGATCCGACCCCAAGATCGAACAAAGAGATCACTCAGGAAAACCAAAGACGGCGAGCAAACTTTGGAACCTGGTGGACAACTTTGTCAAAGAGACAAGTCGATCGGAAAAGAGGAAGATCCGGGACGAGCAAAAGGCCGAAAAGAATAAGCGGATGACCAAGTCGAGGCGCCGACCGTGGCGCCGACGTAATCAAGAGAGTGCAATGAGTCCGTGCTCGGACTCGGCCCAACCTCGACGGCAGCGCCTCCCCGCCAAATCGGGCGGAGATATTCGAGCTCCACGTCGAGCTCTTCCCAAAGCCCTCCTATGAAAGGAGGATCCAAGAAGAGGTCAGCAGGAGAGACGCGACTATCACCGGGGTATGGTCACGATACGAGGATTGCGTAAACCCAGGCTCGCAGATTGACGAGCTCGCCGTGAGGAGCCCTCAAGAAATACCTCGGCCGAGCGGGTAGGGAAAGCGAAGGCAGGGGAAGAATAACGGTGGCAACAAGCGGGCCGACCTTGACGGCGACCCAACCCAAGATGATGAGGACGAAGGTCCCAATGCAATGGAGCAGGTCTATACCATTACCGGGCCCCAGTAGGGACGACGAGTCGTCGTTGAAGAAGCGGCTTCTGAGGTCGGCCCAGGAGGAGTCAAGAACAAGCGACTCCGAGTGGTGAAGACATCGTGTTCTCCAAGGACGACCCGGTGCCGTAATCATGCCTCACCAAGACGCCATCATGATACAAGCCGTGGTGGGCAACAAGAACGTCCACCAAGTCCGCTCGGCGATCTCGCACTCTAACGTGAAACCGCCGATCCTTCGCTTCGAGGAGCTTCCTTTGCAAGAGGGCATGCGATTCTTTGGTTAGGGTAATTTTCAAATTTCCCGCTTCTTCTTGCTTGCAAGCGCGTCTTTAAGAATTTCATGTATCCCAAGATGTTTCGCAGTCATTTCAAAGAGAGGCAAATTTATCTCAACTTTTGAAAACCTCTTTGAAACGAGCAAACTCCTCGTCATATTTCGACTGACAAGTCGACTCGGAAACGGACCGGAGGAGTGTACGTGCGACGATTAGCCGGGGCGCCTCGCGGTCGACCTCGCGATCACGGGAACGTCGCGAGAATCTGTTGCTACCGATCTCCGTGTTCGCGTGCGAGCTGCGGGCGCGACCTCGCATGATTTCTACCGACGCGCGACTTGATTGCTCATGGGTGGCTTGCTGAATACTGGTCGTCATGAACAATTCGGTGCTCGCGATACTCGATGGCTCGCGATCGGGCTCGCGGTCGCGAGCTCGGTCGCGAGTGTCTGCTTCAGAATGCTTTCTTGCTCTTCTTTCTCGGTAGGGCTCGGGTAGGCTCGCCCACCTCTCCCCGAATGGCGGCATCGATTCTTCGGGTTCACCTCCGATTACTCGAAAATTGGCCCGCCTTTTGTAGTGCATTCACTTGTACGGCTATTTGACCAATTTGATTTTCCAACATCTTCATATGCTTCCCCATAGCCGTCACGGTGGACTCCAAATGATTTATCTTTTCGCGGTGTTGCTTATGAACGACTCGATTCGTTGCCAATTGTTGGTTGCTCACAACCAACCGCTGCATCATGTCTTGAGACTTGGCTTCTCGGCTCTTGAATCGATTCGAATATTGAAGCTCTTTGAAGGTTGTTGGAAATCGAATGACTCCTCCGATTGATGTGGTCGACGTTCTCGTCTCAATCGACTCTTCAAAAGAGTGAACTTCTTCATGAGATCGCCATATTTTGAATCACTCTCAACAAGCAATGCTTTGAACGATGGCGTTCTCCATGGCCATTGATAGTTGTTGGCACCATCTCTTCTAATACGGCTTGCCTCGCCTCATCGGTCGGTTCAATAAGCAGCCCTCACGACGCATCCACCATGCTCCTTGTTTGCCATGTCACCACCGTAGAACTGTGTGATTTGTTGCCTCGAGAACCCATGTTGTGGACATCGCCTCAATAGACCTCTGAATCTCTCCCATGCCTCGAATAATGATTCGTCGTGGTTTTGGCAAAATGAGATTTCGCGATGATCTTCTTCGCCACGGTGGAAAGTATTTCAAAGAAACTTCTCTAAAGTTTTCCCCAAGTGTCGATGCCACCGATCCAAACTCTTGAACCAATCTTTCGCTGGTTGCAATGAGAAACGTAACATGCGATTCGGATCGTGTCTTGTGGCACCCCATTCTCGTTTGATGGTGTCACAAATATCGAGAAAAGTTTCAAGACGCGCATTGGGTCTTCCGTGACTCCTCCCCAAACCGCTCTCCTCGACCATACCGATCAAGGCGGTTTGAGCTCAAAATTGTTTGCATCTACGCAGGGCCCCAACCACCTCCTTGAACTGCTCGGTGGGATGTCGGACATGTGATTCAGAGGTCTTTCCTCCGGGAGCAGGACAATGATTCCATATTCGCCATCCGACAAGATCTCCGCAAAGTCGCCTAGCATCGCGGCAACTTGCTCGGGAGGAATGCCCGTTTTATGGATCGGCCGCCATTGCAGCCCGCCTCTCTCTCGTCCTCTTCTCCTTTGAGAGCCTTCGATCTCGGGATCTAATAATACTGTGAGGTCCCCGAGATCTTGTACGCATAAACCACCGCGAAAAGAGAAATTAACACTAACAAAAATAAATAAATAATATAATATATAACTTGAATTAATAAATCCAAATCACAAATTATTCCTATGTGATCTTAATAACTCGCAACGGCGCCAAAATTTGATCTCTCCTTTTCACACGCAAAAGGTGTAAGTATAGGTGTTAAGCATCGATCCACGGGGATTGCAATCCGAAAACACGTGAAGCTAATTCAACAATAATTCATCATTATCCAAGCACGTAATTTGGGTTGTGAATTTTAGGGCTTCGGATAATTAAATCCAAAGCAAAGGTAACAACAAGAAAAATAAACTAAAGCAATAAAATATCGAGGAAACAAATATCAAGAAAGACTAACCCTGTGGATGCATTAATCCTATCCACAATGATGTTTATCCCGCTTATTATTAACCGCTTTAATCCGCATAAGACGGAAGATCACATATATAACCAACAACTTCGCCATTTACAATTGCGGCAGGTTGATTACTAATTTTCCCTATCACGCTTACGCCTCTAGAGGAAAATAAGCAACCCAAAAGGATCACTAAGAATATGCTTCCTACAAATGTCCTATCTCGCCACGACTCAAGTGCTCATTCGATCATGCATTCGATAACGATTGACAATTAATACAATTACGTAATTAACCGACAACTAGATATGCATCAAGATTGATCGTAAATCAACACATATAAATAAGCACAATCGAATCATGAATCAATGCCGGAAGGTAAATAACAATAGCGGGAATCACAACATATGTGATAGAATCATGCAAACCCTAGATTAGAACGAAAATTAGCTAGACATAATTAACGACATAAAGTACGCAATAATCATAAAAATGGAAATTAAATTGATAAAACCCGTAGGGAAACGTCTGAAGAACAATGGTTGGGTTCGTATCCAAATCCAACGGAAAACGGGAAAAAGATGGAATTCCTTCGGACGAAATCGTGCTTAATCGTTACCAATGCGAAGAACTAATGTAAAACGATGGATAACTATTGCTAGAACTAATCTAAATCAAAGCTAAAGCGAAAATAAATTAAAAACAGATAAAAACTGAGGAAAAACGTGCAAAATCGCGCTGGGGTTCGTTGGGGGCGCGAGGGGTGAAGCCCTATTTATAGATTAGGGCTGAAAACCCTAATTTTGGGGTCTGCCGCCTCGCCTCGGCTCGGTCGGGCTCATCGCGAGGTTTTGAGCTCGGTCGCGAGGTTCGGGCGTTCGGCGCGGCCGCGAGCTCGGTCGCCGGCCTCGCGCGACTTCATCAAGCTTTCGCTCCGTTCTCTCACGTCCGAACTCCGAATTGCGATCCGTTTGCGCCTATGGACTCCTATCGAGATGTTCTTTAACATTATAAACTTTTCAAATCCATACTTGTCATATCCATTTCATCATCTTTGGTTACATCTTTACCTTATGCATCGATTATCACCTGAAAAGCATACAAAACACCAAAGAGAAACCCCAAGAGCAGTATCTTCTAGAAATAGATAAAACATTAAGAATTGATACATAAACGCACATTAAATGATCTAAACTCATCTTTAAATATCAACAATAAACATATAAAATGCGCGTTTATCAAACCCCCCAAACTTAAAGCATTGTTTGTCCTCAAACAAAAACAGAACAGAAAGACAAACGAAAGATCAACGAGCGTAGCAAAGAGGATAACCATTCTAGGCCTCCGAAACATATCAACGCTCAAAAACATTAGTGCACATGACGACGTTAGTCCACTCAACACAAACAACAATTTACGGCAAAAACTCATTTAATTCAACCTCACAAAGGCATGTGTGTAGAGTATAGGATACACTCAAACTCATAAAGAAATTAAGGACGTGTATACACTCAACGAACAATGCAATGCAACATCTTACCATAGGCTTGCTGTTGCCTCTAATATCTCCACCGTCATTGTGTTCAAATTAGGATCAAAGAGGTCTTTTCATAGGTTGTAATGTAGGCACATTGGTTAAGGTAGGATAAAATATGGCTAAGTGACTCAAGAATATTCCAAGCACCACCATTTATACATTTCGACACATATGGACTTTATCCATTTTCCTCTTTCTCCCAACGTGCTAAATCAACGCTTAATGCCACATAAGGTACCTATACTTTGATTAAAGACCCTTTATGCTCAACACTCATAGTGATCTTAACATTTTTCTTTTCTTTTCTTTTCTAGAGCTTATAGGGTTTAATTTTCACAACAAAGGTACTATTCTTTACCACGTATGTATTTTTTAAAAGAAACTTTTCTCATCATAACTACATCAAAATTTCAACCCTTTTGATTCCCATATCCATCCTCACCTCCTATCATCCGTTAATCGAAAGAATAAGTCCAATAAAGGCTCAAAGAAGGCGACAAATGGTATATATCATCGGGTTAGTGTTTGGGTGAATATGTGGTTAACAAAGATGGCCTTTTATCCTTTCCAAATTAAACACATATTAGCCTCGACACGTAAGAAAACGGCAAGTTCTAGAAGATAATCACATGCATGATATCACACAATTAAAAAAATCAGATCAAGATGTTTATCGATTGAAACTCAAGTCTCACAGATAAGCAAATGGTGAAAACAACAAGCTTCAAGCCATCTAACGTCATTCATGCGTAATTTTCTAACATATCATGCGCACTATCATTAAATTTCACAAAAATTTTCTATCGTCATTGGCCACATGGATTAACACACTTCACTTAACTCGTTGATCGATGCATACCTAAAACGAAAAGAAAAATGTAAACAAGACAAAAAGCAACACAAACGAAAGACACGACAAAACACGAAAACAAAAACAAAGAAAACGCTGGGTTACCTCCCAACAAGTGCTCAATTTAACGCCTTTAGCTAGACCATTGCTAACCTTTTTCAATCCGCGTTTTTGTGGCAACAGTAAATCCTTCTCAACTCGTGGATCTTCCTAAACTTAGCATTTACGGATCTCCACCACCGACTATGGAAGTGGCCCCCAAACAGAACGATACACTCGGAGTTCCATGCCGAGTCCACTTCTTCCTTCTCACGATTCCTCGATCGGTCGAGTACCCTCTAAACGCGAGATGTGTGCGGCACAGCAGTCATGATCGAGCCAAGCAATCTTCCGCTTTCCAACATCGTGTTGCTTGATGGCGTCGTATATGGAAATCTTGAGCTCCTCATCGTTAACACGAAACGTGAGATTGCCTTCCTGCACATCAATCAACGCACGACCAGTTGCTAGAAAAGGTCTACCAAGGATTAGTGGTTGTTGTTTGAATTCGGGAATATCTAGAATAACAAAGTCGGCAGGAAAAACAAAATCTCGAATTCTTACCAACACGTCTTCGACGATACCTTTTGGATATGTGACTGACCGGTCAGCCATCATAAGTGAAATCTTCGTCGGCTTCATCTTTCCTAGGTGTAGCCGGTTGAAAACGTTCAATGACATCAGATTGATGCTCGCCCCCAAGTCGCACAAAACATTTGGAAAGTCTCGCTCGGCGATCTCGCACTCTAACGTGAAACCGCCGATCCTTCGCTTCGAGGAGCTTTTGCAAGACGGCATCGCATTCTTCTGATAGGGTAATTTTCAAATTTCCCAGCTTCTTCTTGCTTGCAAGCGCCTTTTAAGAATTTCATGTATCCCTAAGATGTTTCGCAGCTCAAAGAGAGGCAAATTTATCTCAACTTTTGAAAAACCTCTTTGAAAGCGAGCAAACTCCTCGTCATATTTCGACTGACAAGTCGACTCGGAAACGGGACCGGAGGAGTGTACGTGCGACGATTAGCTTCTGGGGGGGTACTCGCGGTCGACCTCGCGACCACTGGGAACGTCGCGAGGAATCTGCTATGCGTTGATCTCCGTGTTCGCGTGCGAGCTGCGGGCGCTGGCGCTGGTCGCTCATGAGCCGCTGGGCGCCAGCACTTGCTTGCTGATGGCTCGGCTTCGGGCGCTGGTCGCCGCGAACAAATCGCGGGCTTCGTGATACTCGATGGTTCGCGATCGGGCTCGCGGTCGCGAGCTCGGTCGCGAAGTGTCTCGCTTGAATGCTTTCATGCTCTTCTTCCTCGGTCGGGCTCGGGTAGGCTCGCCCACCTCGTCGTCGAATGGCGAAGCATCGATTCTTCGGGTTCACCTCCATTACTCGAAATTGGCCCATCTTTTGTAGTGCATTCACTTGTACGGCTATTCGACCAATTTGATTTTCCAACATCTTCATATGTTTTCCCATAGCCACGGTGGACTCCAAGTGAGTTATCTTCGCCGGTGTTGCTTATGAACGAATTCGATTCGTTGCCAATTGTTGGTTGCTCACAACCAATCACGTGCATCATGTCTTCGAGACTTGGCTTCTTCGGCTCTTGAATCAAATTCAACATTGAAGCCTCTTTGGAGGTTGTTGGAAATTCGAATGATTCCTCGATTGATGTGGTGACGTTCTCATCTCAATCGACTCTTCAAAAGAGTGAACTTCTTCATGAGATCGTCATATTTTGAATCACTCTCAACAAAGAACGCTTTGAACAATGGCGCTCTCTCGTTGGCCATTGATAGCTGTTGGCAGCCATCTCTCTACAATACGGCTTGCCTCGCTCATCGGGTCGGTTCAATAAGCAGACCCCCGCCGACGCATCCACCATGCTCCTCGCCCGCCATGTCACCCACCGTAGAACTGTGTGATTTGTTGCTCCTTGGAGAACCCGTGTTGTGGACATCGCCTCAATAGACCTCTGAATCTCTCCCATGCCTCGAATAATGATTCGTCGTGGTTTTGGCAAAATGAGAGATTTCGGCGATGATCTTCAAGGCCACGGTGGAAAGTATTTCAAAGAAACTTCTATAAAGTTTCCCCAAGTGTCGATGCCATTCGGTCCAAACTTTGAACCAATCTTTACCGCTCTGTCAATGACGAAACCGAACATGCGATTCGGATCGTGTCTTGTGGCACCCCATTACATTTGATGGTGTCACAAATATCGAGAAAAGTTTCGAGATGCACATTCGGGTCTTCCGTGACTCCTCCCCCAAACCGCCTCCTTGGACCATCTTGATCAAGGCGGTTTGAGCTCAAAATTGTTTGCATCTACGCAAGGGCCCCAACCACCTCCTTGAACTGCTCGGTGGGATGTCGGTACATGTGATTCGAGGTCTTTCCTCCGGAGGCAGGGACAATGATTCCATATTCGCCATCCGATTTGCATTTCTACAAAGTCGGCTAGCATACGTGCAACTTGCTCGGGAGGAATGCCCTGTTTTGCGGATCGGCCGCCATTGCAGCCCGTCTCTTCTCTCGTCCTCTTCTCCTTTGAGAGCTTGATCTCGGGATCTAATAATACTTGAGGAGGTCCCCGAGATCTTGTACGCATAAACCACCTGAGAAAAGAGAGAATTTAGCACTTAAAAAAAAAATAATAATATATATAACTTGAATTAATAAATCCAAATCGTCAAATTAATCTTATGTGATCTTAACAATCCCCGAGCACGCGCCCAAAATTTGATCGCTCCTTTTCACACGAAAAAGTGTAAGTATAGGGTAAGTAAGTATCGTATCCATGGGGATTGTATCAGAAACATAGAAGCTAGCTCAACGACAATTCATCATTATCCAAGCACGAATTTGGGTGAGAGGTTTAAGGGCTTGGAAATTAATCCAAAGCAAAGGTAACCAAAGTAAATATAAATAAAGCAATAAAATATCGAAAGATAACTATGAAGAAAGACTAACCCTAGGGATGCACCAATCCTATCCACAACGATGTTTATCCCGCTTATTATTAACCGCTTTAATCCGCACAAGACGGAAGATCACATATATAACCAACAACGATTCGACAATTATGCGGCGATTGATTACTAATTCTCCCTATCACGATTCGCCTCTAGAGGAAAATAAGCAACCCAAATGGATCACTAAGAATATGCTTCCTAAGAATGTCCTATCTCGCCATTCGACTCAAGGCTCATTCGTATCATGCATTCGATAACGATTGACAATTAATACAATTACGTAATTAACCGACAACTAGATATGCATCAAGATTGATCAGAAATTAACACATATAAATAAGCACAATCGAATCATGAATCAATGCCTGGAAGGTAAATAACAATAGCAGGAATCACAACATATAGGATCGAATCATGCAAACCCTAGGATTAGAACGGAAAACTAGCCAGACATAATAAACGGAATAAAATACGATTTAACCATAAAAACGGAAATTAAATATATAAAACCCGTGATGAAGCGTTGGATGAACAATGGTTGGTCTTGAATCCCAACGTCAACGGAAAGCGGAAAAAGATGGAATTCTTGGACTAAAACGTTCGAATCGATAACAATGCGAAGAACAATTGTAAAATGATGGAAAACTAATACTAGAATTAATCTAAATCAAAGCTAGAACGAAATAAATGGAAAACTATGAAAAGCAAGAAAACGTGCAAAATAGGTCTTGGGGTACGTTGGGGCGCGAGGTGAAGCCCTATTTATAGATTAGGGCTGAAAACCCTAATTTTGGGGTCTGCCGCTCGCCTCGCGGCCGGGCTCATGCCGCGAGCTCGGTCGCGAGGTTTTGGGCGTTTCAGGCTATTTCTCGCGGCCGCGCTCGGTCCGCGGCTCAGCTGCGGCTTGCGCGACTTCACTGTTCGCCCGCTCTCACGTCCGAACTCCGAGTGCGATCCGTTTGCGCCTATGGACTCCTATCGAGATGCTCTTTAACATTATAAACTTTTCACATCCATACTTGTCCTATCCATTTCATCATGTTTGGTTACATCTTTACCTTATGCATCGATTATCACCGAAAAGCCTACAAAACACCAAAGAAACCCCAAGAGCAAGATCTTCTAGAAATAGATAAAACATTAAGAATCGATACATAAACGCACATTAAATGATCTAAACTCATCTTTAAATATCAACAATAAACGTGTAAAATGCGCGTTTATCAAACCCCCCAAACTTAAAGCATTGTTTGTCCTCAAACAAAACCAAAACATAAAGACACAACAAAAAGATCAACGAGCGTAGCAAAGATGATAATCATTCTAAGCCTCAGAAACATATCAACGCTCAAAAACATTAGTGCACATGACGACGTTAGCCAACTCAACACAAACAACCATCAAGGGCAAAACTCATTTAATTCAACCCTCACAACGGCATGTGTGTAAAATATAGGATACACTCAACTCATAAAGAAATTAAGGACGTGTATACACTCAACGATCAATGCAATGCAACATCTTACCATAGGCTTGCCATTTCTCTAACATCTCCACCGCGTCAAATGTGTTCAAATAAGGATCAAAGAGGTCTTTTGGTAGGTTATAATGTAGGCACATTGGTTAAGGTAGGATAATATATGGCTAAGTGACTCAAGTAAACTCCAAGCACCACCATTTATATATTTCGACACATATGGACTTTATCCATTTTCCTCTTTCTCCCAACGTGCTAAATCGACGTTTTATGCCTCATAAGGTACCTATACTTTGATTAAAGACCCTTTATGCTCAACACTCATAGTGAACTTAACATTTTTCTTTTTCTTTTCTTTTCTAGAGCTTATAGGGTTTAACTTTCACAACAAAGGTACTATTCTTCACCACGGATGTATTTTTCTAAAAGAAACTTTTCTCATCATAACTACATCAAAATTTCACCCTTTTGATTCCCATATCCATCCTCAACTCCTATCATCCGGTTAATCGAAAGAAAAAGTCTAATCAAGGCTCAAAGAAAGCGACAAATGGTATATATCATCGGGTTAGTGTTTGGGTGAATATGTGGTTAACAAAGATGGCCTTTTATCCTTTCCAAATTGAAACACATATGCGGTCTCGACACGTAAGAACGGCAAGTTCTAGAAGATAATCACATGCATGATATCACACAATTAAAAGAAACGTATCAAGATGTTTATACAAAGGAAGCTCAAGTCTCACGGGTTAAGCAAATGGTGAAAACAAAGCCTAAGCCATCTAACGTCATTCATGCGTCATTTTCTAACATATCATGCACTATCATTAAATTTCACAAAAATTTTCTATCGTCATTCGCCACATGGATTAACACACTTCACTTAACTCGTTGATCGGCATACCTAAAACGAAAAGAAAAGCGAAACACGACAAAAAGGAACACAAACGAAAGACACGACAAAACATGAAAACAAAACAAAGAAAACGCTGGGTTACCTCCCAACAAGTGCTTACTTTAACGTCTTTAGCTAGACCATCGAACCATTGCTAACCTTTTTTCAATCCGGCGTTTTGTAGCGAGAAATCCTTCTCAACTCGTGGATCTTCCAAAACTTAGCATTTCGGATCTCCACCGGACTATGGTAACCCAACAGCGATACACTCGGGAGTTCGCAGTCCGAGCCTTTCCTTCTCCATGACTTCGCCGATCGGTCGGTACCCTCTAAGCAGCGCGTATGCGGCGGCTTGCAGTCATGATCGGCGACAATCTTCGGCTTTCCAACTGTGTTGCTTGATGGCGTCGTGAAATCTTGAGCTCCTCATCGTTAACGAAGCGTGATTAGCGCTTCCACGTATCAATCAGCGCGACCGGTTCTAGAAAAGGTCTACAAGGATTAGTGGTTGTTGTTTGAATTCGGGAATATCTAGAATAACAAAGTCGGCGGAAAAACAAAATCTCAATTCTTACCAACACGTCTTGACGATACCTTTTGGATATGTGGTGACGGTCAGCCGTCGATAAGTGAAATCTTCGATCGAATTCATCTTAATCCTAGGTGTAGCCGGTTGAAAGCGTTCAATGACATCAGTTGATGCTCGCCCCAAGTCGCACAAAACATTTGGAAAAGATGCGCTCGGCGATCTCGCCTTAACGTTGGCTGCGGATCGCATGCTTCGAGGGCTTCGCTGCGAAACGCTGCGTTCGTTGAGGGTAATTTTCTCAAATTTCCCGGTTTCTTCTTGCTCCTCAGCGCGTCTTTTAAATTTCATGTATCCGGCATGTTGTAGCGCCTTCAAAGAGGCAATTTATCTCAACTTTTGAAAAACCTCTTTGAGCGAGCAAACTCCTCGTCATATTTCGACTTGACAAGTCGACTCGGAAGCAGGGACGGAGGTGTGCGTGCGACGATTAACCACGGGCGCCTCACGTGGACCTCGGACCGTGGGAGCGTCGCGAGGAATCTTGTGCTGATCTCCGTGTTCGTCGCGAGCTTCGGGCGCGACCTCGATCGTGATTCTCGGCTACCTGTGCGACTTGATTGCTCGCGGGGCTGGCTGCCGGCGGGTCGTCATGAACAAATCTGGCTCGCATACTCGATGGCTCGCGATCGGGCTCGATCATGACTCGATCGCGATGTGCCTTGAGATGCTTTCTTGCTCTTCTTTCTCGGTAGGGCTCGGGTAGGCTCGTCCACTCCTCGTCAGAATGGCGACTTGATTCTTCGGGTTCACCCTCCGTATTACTCGGAATGGCCCATCTTTTGTAGTGCATTCACTTGTCAGCTATTTGACCAATTTGATTTTCCAACATCTTCATATGCTTCCCATAGCCGTCACGTGGACTCGAATGATTTATCTTTTGCCGTGTTGCTTATGAGCAATTCGATTCGTTGCCAATTGTTGTTGCTCGCGACCAAGCTGCGCATCATGTCTTGAGACTTGGCTTCTCGGCTCTTGAATCAAATTACGAATATTGAAACTTCTTGAAGGTTGTTGGAAATCGAATGACTCCTCGATTGATGTGGTGGCGTTCTGCATCTCATCGACTCTTGAAAGAGTGAACTTCTTCATGAGATCGTCGTATTTTGAATCACTCTCCATGCGTTTGCTGAGCGATGGCGTTCTCTCCGTTGCCATTGATAGCGTTGGCGCCATCTCTTCTGTCTGGCTTGCCTCGTCTCTTGGTCGGTTCAATAGCGCCCCTGCCGGCGCATCCACCATGCTCCTTGTTTGCCGTATCGATCCACCGTGAAAGCGTGTGATTTGTTGCTCCTTGGAGAACCCATGTTGTGGACATCGTCTCGAATAGACCTCTGAATCTCTCCCATGCCTCGAATAATGATTCGTCGTGGTTTTGGCAAAAATGAGAGATTTCGGCGATGATCTTCTGCGCTTCGCCGTGGAAGAGTATTCGAAAAGAACTTCTACTAAAGTTTTCCCCAAGTGTCGATGCCATTCGATCGAACTCTTGAACCAATCTTCACTTTGTGTTGAGAAACCCGAACATCTCGCATTCGGATGTCTTGTGGCACCCATTACATTTGATGGTGTCACAAATATCGAAAAAGTTTCGAATCGCATTGGGTCTTAGTGACTCCTACAGCCTCTCCTTGGACCATCTTGATCGGGCGGTTTGAGCTCAAAATTGTTTGCATCTACGTCGGGCTAACCACCTCCTAGGAACTGTGGTGGGATGTCGGTACATGTGATTGGAGGTCTTTCCTGGAGGCGAGGACAATGATTCCGTATTCGCCCGTCGGCAGCTGCGTCTACACAAAGTCGGCTAGCATGCGTCTGACTTGCTGGGAGGAATGCCCGTTTTGCGGATCGGCTACCATTGCAGCCGTCTCTTCTCTATCCTCTTCTCCTTTGAGGCCTTGATCTCGGGATCTAATAATACTTGGGGTCCACGAGATCTTGTCGATAAACCACTGCAGAAGAGAAAGTTAACACTAACAAAATAAATAAATAATATAATATATAACTTGAATTAATAAATCCAATCGTCAAATTATTCTATGTGATCTTAACAATCCCGACACAGGTAAATTTGATCTCTCCTTTTTCGCAAAAGGTGTAAGTATAGGGTGGCATATCGTATCCGGGGATTGCAATCAGAAAACGGAAGCTAATTGACAATAATTCATCATTATCCAAACACGAATTTGGGTTGTGAATTTTGGGGCTTGAGATAATTAAATCCAAAGCAAAGGTAACAACAAGAAAAATAAACTAAAAGCGATAAAATATCAGGAAACAAATATCGAAAAGCCCACAGGGATGCATTAATCTATCCACAATGATGTTTATCACCTTATTATTAATTTTAATCGAGACAAGGCGGAAGATCACATATATAACCAACAACTTGATTCGACAATTACGGCGATTGATTACTAATTTTCCTATCACGATTCGTCTACAGGAAAATAAGCAACTCGAAAGGATCGGCAGAATATGCTTCCTACAAATGTCCTATCTCGATTCGACTCAAGGCTCATTCGTATCATGCATTAGATAACGATTGACAATTAATACAATTACGTAATTAACCGAGCAACTAGATATGCATCAAGATTGATCGAAATCAACACATATAAATAAGCACAATCGAATCATGAATCGATGCGGAAGGTAAATAACAATAGCGAGAATCACAACATATAGGATAGAATCATGCAAACCCTAGGATTAGAGCAGAAATTAGCTAGACATAATTAACGACATAAATGCATAATCATAAAAGCGGAAATTAAATTGATAAAACCCGTGAGGAAGCGTCGAAGAACAATGGTTGGGTTCGTATCCAAATCAGAGGAGGGAAAAAGATGGAATTCCCCGGACGAAATGGCTAAATCGTTACCAATGCGAAGAACTAATGTAAAGCGATGGATAACTATTGCTAGAACTAATCTAAATCAAAGCTAAGCGAAAATAAATGAAAAAGCAGATAAAAGCGGGGAAAGCGTGCAAAATCGCGGGGTTCGTTGAGGCGCGGGTGAAGCCTTGTTATAGATTAGGGCTGAAAACCTAATTTGAGGTCTGCCGCCTCGCCTCGCGGCCGGGCTCGGACACGCGAGCTGATCGCGAGTTACGGGCGTTACAGGCGCGACAGGAGCTCGGTCGCGGCTCTGCGACTTCAGTGTTCGCTCCGTTCTCACGTCCGAACTCCAGTGCGATCCGTTTGCGCCTATGGACTCCTATCGAGATGTTCTTTAACATTATAAACTTTTCAAATCCATACTTGTCATTTCCATTTCATCATCTTTGGTTACATCTTTACTTATGCATCGATTATCACGAAAAGCATCAAAACACCAAGAAACCCCAAGCGATATCTTCTAGAAATAGATAAAACATTAAGAATTGATACATAAGCACATTAAATGATCTAAACTCATCTTTAAATATCAACAATAAACATATAAAATGCTTGGCGTTTATCAAACCCCCAAACTTAAAGCATTGTTTGTCCTCAAACAAAACGAGAAAAACGACGAAAGATCAGCGGCGTATGAGGATAACCATTCTAGGCCTCGAAACATATCAGCGCTCAAAAACATTGGTGCACATGGGCGTTAGTCCACTCGACACAAACAACAATTTCGTGGCTTCATTTAATTGACCACCTGGCGTGTGTGTAGAGTATGAGGATACACTCAAACTCTAAAGAAATTAAGGATGTGTACACTCAGCGAACAATGCAATGCAACATCTTACCATAGGCCGTTCCTCTAATATCTCCACCGCGTCATTGTGTTCAAATTAGGATCGAAGGTCTTTTCATAGGTTGTAATGTAGGCACATTGGTTGGTAGGATAAAATATGGCTAAGTGACTCAAGAATATTCCAAGCACCACCATTTATACATTTGACACATATGGACTTTGTCATTTCCTCTTTCTCCCAACGTGCTAAATCGCGCGTTTAATGCCACTGAAGGTACCTATACTTTGATTAAAGACCCTTTATGCTCAACACTCAGTGAACTTAACATTTTCTTTTTCTTTTCTAGAGCTTATAGGGTTTAATTTTCACAAAAGGTACTATTCTTTACCACGGATGTATTTTTAAAAGAAACTTTTCTCATCATAACTACGTCAAAATTTCACCGCAGTTCCCATATCCTCTCACATCCTATCTCGTCGGTTAATCGAAAGAATAAGTCAATAAAGGCTGAAAAGGCAAAATGGTATATATCATCGGGTTAGTGTTTGGGTGAATATGTGGTTAACAAAGATGGCTTTATCCTTTCAAATTGAAACACATATTGCGGTCTCGACACGGAAGAGCGGCAGTTCTAGAAGATAATCACATGCGTGATATCACCTGATTAAAAGCGTATCAAGATGTTTATACGATGAAACTCAAGTCTCAGGATAAGCAAATGGTGAAAAACAACAAGCTAAGCCATCTCCGTCATTCATCGTCATTTGCTAACATATCATGCGCACTATCATTAAATTTCACAAAAATTTCTATAGTCATTGGCGCGTGGATTAACACCTTCACAACTCGTTGATCGGCGGTGAAAGCGAAAAGCGAAACAAGACAAAAAGCAACAAAGCGAAAAGACCGACAAAAACACGAAAACAAAAAAACAAAGAAAAGCGTTGGGTTACCTCCCAACAAGTGCTCAATTGCGTCTTTAGCTAGACCATTGCTAACCTTTTTCAATCAGGAGTTTTGGTGGCGAAATCCTTCTCAACTCGTGGATCTCCTAAACTTAGCATTCTCGGATCTCCACGCGACTGGAAGTGGCCACAAACAGAGCGATACACTCGGGTTCCATGCAGTCCCCTTCTTCTCACGATTCCTCGATCGGTCAGTACCCTCTGCAGCAAGATGCGGCGGCAGTCGTGATCGGCGGCAATCTTCGGCTTTCCAACATCGTGTTGCTTGATGGCGTCGTATGTAAATCTTGAGCTCCCAGCCGTTGTCTGGCGTGATTGCCTTCACGCGTCAATCGCGCGCGACCGGTTGCTAGAAAAGGTCTACAAAGGATTAGTGGTTGTTGTTTGAATTCGGGGAATATCTAGAATAACAAAGTCGGCGGGAAAAACAAAATCTAATTCTTACCAACACGTCTTCGGCGATACCTTTTGGATATGTGGTGACGGTCGACCATCATAAGTGAAATCTTCATTAAACCGTCTTTCCTAGGTGTAGCCGGTTGAAGCGTTCAATGACATCAGTTGATGCTCGCCCCAAGTCGCACAAAACATTTGGAAAAATGCGCGCTCGGCGATCTCGCACTCTAACGTGGCTGCGGGATCATACGCTTGGAGGAGCTTCGCTGCGAAAACCTTTGCATCCCGGTTAGGGTAATTTTCTCAAATTTCCCGGTTCTTCTTGCTACTGCAGCGCGTCTTTAAAATTTCATGTATCGGCATGTTTCGCGGACTTAAGAGAGCAAATTTATCTCAACTTTTGAAAAACCTCTTTGAAGAGCAAACTCCTCGTCATATTCGACTTGACAAGTCGACTGGAAGCAGGGACGGAGTGCGTGCTGACGATTAGCCAGGGGCGGCGCCTCGGTGGACCGGCCGTGGAGATCGCGAGGAATACATTGCGCGTTCTCCGTGTTCGCGTGCGAGCTGCGAGCGCGACCTCGATTGATTTCTGTTTGCCAGTGACTTGATTGCTCGCGGTGGCTTGCGGCGGGTCGCTCGCGAACAATCTGGCGCTCGCATACTCACGATGGCTCGCGATCGGGCTCATGATCATGAGCTCGATCATGATGTCGCTTGAATAGCTTTCTTGCTCTTCTTTCTCGGTGGGCTCGGGTGGCTCGTCCACTCCTGCGTCACGAATGGTAAACAGCGATTCTTGGGTTCACTCCGTATTACTCGGAATTGGCCCATCTTTTGTAGTGCATTCATTATGCGGCTATTTGACCAATTTGATTTTCCAACATCTTCATATGCTTCCATGGCATCGGGTGGACTCCAAATGATTTATCTTTTGCGGTGTTGCTTATGAGCAGTCGATTCGTTGCCAATTGTTGATTGCTCGCAACCAGCTTGCATCATGTCTTGAGACTTGGCTTCCTCGGCTCTTGAATCAAATCGAATATTGAAGCTGCTGAAGGTTGTTGGAAATTCGAATGACTCGCCACGATTGATGTGGTGGCGTTCTGCTCCAGTCGACTCTTGAAAAGAGTGAACTTCTTCATGAGATCGTCATATTTTGAATCACTCTCACGGCAGTACTTTTGAGCGATGGCGTTCTCTCCGTTGGCCATTGACTGTTGGCGAGCCATCTCTTCCTGTCTGGCTTGCCTCTCTTGGTCGGTTCATAAAGCGACCCCACTAGTGCCGTCCACCCTCGCTTGTTTTTGTCGTCCACCGGTAGAAGCGTGAATTTGTTGCTCCTTGGAGAACCCATGTTGTGGACATCGTCTCGATAGACCTCTGAATCTCTCCATGCCTCGAATAATGATTCGTCGTGGTTTTGGCAAAAATGAGAGATTTGGCGATGATCTTCTTTCGCAGCGGAAAGTATTCGAAAAACTTTCATAAAGTTTTCCCCAAGTGTCGATGCCATTCGATCAAACTCTTGAACCAATCTTCCTTTGGCTTGCGTGAAACCCATTTCTTGCATTCGGATCGTGTCTTTGTGGCACCCATTACATTTGATGGTGTCAAATATCGAAAAAGTTCGAATCGCATTCGGTCTTAGTGACTCCCCCTGGCTTCTCCTTGGACCATCTTGATCGGGGCGGTTTGAGCTCAAAATTGTTTGCATCCGTGCGGGCCCAACCACCTCATTGGGCGTTCGGGTGGGATGTCGGTACATGTGATTCGAGGTCTTTCACTGGAGGCGGGGAACAATGATTCCATATGCCATCGGCTGCATCTACAAAGTCCTAGCATGCGTGCAACTTGCTCGGGAGGAATGCCCCGTTTTGGGATCGGCTACCATTGCAGCCACGTCTCTTCTCTCGTCCTCTTCTCCTTTGAGAGCCTTGATCTCGGGATCTAATAATACTTGAGGTCACGAGATCTTGTCTGCCATAAACCACTGCAGAAGAGAAATTAACACTAACAAAATAAATAAATAATATAATATATAACTGAATTAATAAATCCAAATCGTCAAATTATTCTATGTGATCTTAACAATCCCGACAGACGCAAAATTTGATCTCTCACATAAGGTGTAAGTATAGGAATGGCAATATCGTATCCACGAGGGATTGCAATCCGAAAACTACGAGCTAATTGACAATAATTCATCATTATCCAACCGAAATTTGGGTTGTGAATTTTAGACTTGATAATTAAATCAAAACAAAGGTAACAACAAGAAAATTAAACTAAAGCGATAAAATATCGAGGAAACAAATATCGAAAAGTAACCCAGGGATGCATTAATCTATCCACAATGATGTTTATCTGCTTATTATTAACCGTTTTAATCAGACAAAGACGGAAGATCACATATATAACCAACAACTTGATTCGACAATTACGACAGTTGATTACTAATTTTCTATCACGATTCGTCTACAGAGGAAAATAAGCAACTCAAAGGATCATAAGAATATCTTCCTACAAATGTCTATCTCGATTCTGACTCAAGGCTCATTCGTATCATGCATTCGATAACGATTGACAATTAATACAATTACGTAATTAACAGACAACTAGATATGCATCAAGATTGATCGAATCAACACATATAAATAAGCACAATCGAATCATGAATCGATGCACGGAAGGTAAATAACAATAGCGAGGAATCACAATAGGATGAGATCATGCAAACCCTAGGATTAGAAGCGAAATTAGCTAGACATAATTAGCGACATAAAATGCGCAATAATCATAAAAGCGAAATTAAATTGATAAAACCCGTGAGAGAAGCGTACGAAGAACAATGGTTGGGTTCGTATCCAATCGGCGGAAAGCGGAAAAAGATGGAATTCCTTCGGACGAAATCGTGCTAAATCGTTACCAATGCGAAGAACTAATGTAAAGCGATGGATAACTATTGCTAGAACTAATCTAAATCAAAGCTAGCGTAAATGAAAAAGCAGATAAAAGCGAGAAGCGTGCAAAATCATGTGGGGTTCGTTAGAGGCGCGGTGAAGCCTGTTATAGATTAGGTGAAACCCTAATTTTGAGTGCCGCCTCGCCTCCTGGCCGGGCTCATGACATGAGCTCGATCGCGAGTTACAGGCGTTACAGGCGCGACCGCGAGCTCGGTCGGCCGGCTTGTTTCATTTGCTCAGTTCTCTCGCGTCCGAACTCCGAATCTAAGATGCTAGAGAAAAGTGGTGTCATTCATTGAAGAAAACTTTCTTTTGTGGTTTGATGAAGATGCAACATAGTTATAGATATTATGTTTAAGTAAATAGTATGTTTAATTATATAACGCAATTAACACGATAACTTCGCTATTTCATGATAGAAACACCACTATCACAATGTAATATCCATGAGAAAATACTCAAACGTAAATGTTCCGCCGATAATCCGCACATATAAAACGCCTTAAAACTAAAAATGCTTTTCAAAACATAGCAACATCTCCAACCGCAACGGCCTCGACTTTCATGCTCTATGGAGATCGTTATCTCGCCATCAAACTTTCCTCGTCCCAGAACCCCCCAGCGTAACAACATGATCACATGCCTGTGATCTACTACCCAAGAAACGGGTAGAACAAGTCGCTAAACATGTTTCACATTAAAGCAAACTACATGACTGAGCCTTGAGCATAGTGGCACTTGACTCCAATGCCCGCCTATCAAGCACTTAAGCACTTGCTCTCTCCTTGGCTTCTTCAAGCCTCCGTGGCAACCACGCTCTGTTCCCATTACTCCCACTATTTGCCTTGCCTCTTCCACCTTTGGTACCCTTTTTCTTTTTCCATTTTTACAAAAATTTTGGACCCTTAGATGGTAGCAAGAGCATGTGCCCTTTCCATAACTCCTTCCCGAAGAACGAGATCATTAAGCAACCGACTATGTAAACTCGGTTCTGCTCATGATCGCATTCACGCCAAAGTTCTCAAAAGACTTGGCGTTGTATTGAGGATGATATCGACCTTGTCAGCCGTCAATACCTCCCAACTGATCAAGACTATCCATGATGAGTCATGGGAGACATGTTCACGGACCGAACTTCCTTCTTCATCTACACGCCAAGATTTCTCTTATTGTGGAAGTCGATCGTCCGATCCGATCGCCCAAACTTACCTCGAGACTCTGACCAAATATCAAGAAGCGCCAACATCGATCGATGTCACATCAAGCCTTGACATAGTAGTCATCATAGATTTAGCCATATTGTTTCGACTTATTCCAGTATACTGACTTCGCTTCATTAGTCGACACAAGAAGTACATCGGTTTAGAGTAGTGAGAACAAACATGTGTTCTTCAAATGATAAGAACATATTCCATGTTTCGCTTCCACTGATAAAATTTGGACCGGATAACGGATTTTGTGCGAGCATATCGATAATCGCGAAGAGACATATCTCAAAACGATAATGAAAAACACACGCATAATGATCGCACATAATTCATAACAATAATATGTAACTTGATAAAACAATATTAATTGAAACCTCCAATCGCCCAAGGAATCCCACATGCAAGCCACGCTGCGGTGATGTTTACACATGAATCGACTGCATAAAAATATTCCTTTAGTCATTTAATTTTAACCATGTCAACTTAACTCCATACCAAATGAAATTAACGATTGACCTTACTGACCACATCACTATCGCAAGAAGGGACTTCAAGGAAATTGTACTGAGGTGATGTCTAACAATGACCACATTTTTAACGTTTGGAAAAATTTTAGAATTGGCATACCACTATGACCATACCACTTCCAATTCAAATTCTTTTGTTATCTTATTTTATATCTATCTCAGAGAACTTATGAAACGCACACGCAAGCTACACGCTGTGGGATCGCTACACATGAAAATCCCACTTCTCAATAGATTTAAAATATTTTATTTAGAAATCTTATCTAACAAACTTATGATAAACAGCAAGCAAGCCACCGGTGGATCGCCATCACGCAAAGCATCTCACTTTGTTTAGAGATCGCGCTGAGGTCTTGACATTTTAATTTGAAAATTAATTTGTCGGTTGCTTGCTTAGTCTTTTTTATTCAAAAGGTTGTCTATGCAGCATCACGAATCCTAGCATGCTTGTCTATAGAACTCAACATAAAACATGCCAAGTAATTCTAAAATATGCTTGAAACGCGATAAACCCAAAGCGATTTCACTATGCGCACTTAAATAACGAAACACTTAAAGGTTTGTCAACGCATTTAAACATACATAGCATGCTATCGCATAATATAAACATCCACTATTACATGCAATGAACGATAAAATAAAATACAACGCTCATCGTGGGCTCCACTCGTGGAACTCGCATCTTCGCCTAATCTATTACATAGAATCGCAGTACGGAATTAAACTTCAACGCCCGCTGCACCGGCACGGACCGGATTCAACAAAATTGATTCGACCAAAATCCGGTTCGGGCCGGTAACGGGTCCGGGCCGCAGGTCGGCTCAGTTGGCCGGCCGCCAGGCATGTGCCTCACGCGCGCCTCCTTGCCGCCGCCGCCTCATTCGCCGAAGCAGCCCCAGCCGCCCAGCCCGCCGAAGACGCCACCGAGCCGCCGCCGAGGGAACTGCCGCCGAGGCGCTGCCGAGACGCCGCGCTGCGGGCGCCGGGCGCCAGCGGCGGCGCTGCCCGCGCCGCCGCTGGCCGCCGCCGGTGCCGCCGAGTAGCCCGCCGCTGCTGCGCTGCGTTGCTATGCGATCGCTGCCGAGCCCCTGCCGAGCGCGGTGCGATTGCCGCCGAGCGCGAGGCGCGCTGCTGCCGCCGAGCGCATAAAGACGCCGCCGGTGCCTCGCCGCTCGCCAGCGCCGGGTTCTCATCGATAAACCGCACACTCGCTGCGCCGCCCGATCGCCGTCCGGTCCGCTGCCGAGCATGCTTTGTGGTCGCCCCGCGACCGCGAAGCAGAAGCGCCAGGGGTCTCGCGCGAATCGCGCCTGCCGCCCGCGCCGCGATCGCCCGCGACCGCGGTAGGCTCGCCGCAAGAAACCGGCCTGGGACACCACAGCCCTCGCTTCCCCATCGCCTCGCCTTCGTGTTTTTGTTCGCTCTTCCTTTACGTATGATTTACGTAAAATAAATCTAATCTAACCACGATTTTCTCGTGGTGAAAACAAAACCCAACAAAACAAAAACGAGCCACTATGAACGATGTATCCAACATTAATTGTCGAATAATCAAACGTGATTAATCCAATGAGCCAAGATATCGATCCTGTGCTCGATACCAATTGTAGTGAAAATAGGTTTAGCCCTCACCGTGATCTATTCGATATTTAATTCAACATACATTGATTATATACCTAGTATGCGCCTATATAATTAATTGCAACACGTAGGGGTTTTTTCGTTTACCTTGATCCGTGAGAGGTCGATCGAACAGACTCTAACGGATCGAACGGAATGGACTCGCGCTGACCTTCCGGATCAGATCCCTATTGTCCAATCTCCAACGCCGAGCGAGGACGATCTATGGAGAATGCTTCGAAAATCACCCAATGCTCTCTATACTAAAAATCGAGAATCCTCTCAAGCTCTATAAGATGCACGTAAATTTTAGGATTAATTAATGAGCATTAACCTCTTATCTCATACCTTATATTTATAATGATTACCATAATCCCATATGAAAGGATCTATATATCCCATATAATATAATTATATCCTGTAGATAAAGAGAATAAAATTCGCTATAGTGAAATATAGCACCGATTAAGAGCTTACGGTTCGGATGGCCAGTGGATCAAATGCATGAATAAAGACGGCTCTTAAATAAATTAATTATCTTATGTTCAAATTTCATAAATTAATTTATAAACATTTATTCATGCCACTAGAGAATAAATGTCACTTACCTTTTATTAATCGGGTTGAGTCGGCTTGCACTTAGACATTACGAATCCCCGTATTTAAGATATCGAACGTCCATTAATTATTTATAGCATTCTCGATCGCTAAAATAATTAATATCTTTAATTCTCATACCACTCAACCTTATTATTGTACTTGAGCTAACCCAACCCGCAGGTTTAGTACAATAAATCTGAGCTTCTTGGGACGCCATCATCCTAAACGGATACATGACTGACATGATAACTAGCGGACATAAGATCCACCACCCAAGACGCGAGAATTTGTTAGAAACATAACCCTCACCCATAACAAGTCAAAGTGATGGTCGCAACTCATACTCACCTAATACCATCGAGGTTTAGATCATCGAAGTCAACCGAGATCTGGTTCTTCACGACGGTCGATAGAAGAACACATCTCACCGTGATCCTCAATCACGCCGAGACGTATCAAAGATGACAAAGCAACTAAGTCAAGTCACTTCATCTATATCGCAATTATATCGACAACTCGTCCTCAAGTCGTCTCACCGTGAAACTTTTTATATCTATTAAGCTCGACCAATCATACGTAGACTGTGATCTTCTACATAATCGATGATCTAACTTATATACGAGAGCAGGACACGATATATGCAATCAAGTATTCAATTCAGACAGGAGATTGTAATAGTGGTAACAGGAAACATTGTATACAAGCTCAACCAAACCGCCAAAGATACAACCAACATCGGAGAATAGTTCGAGGTCGCCGCCAGCCTCCGCTCTCGACTTCGACCACGATGTCGCCGACGAGACCCCGACGATCCGCCTCGATGTGATCCTTGAATAGCATCCACCATTCTTGATAGGTAGCCCCAACGTTGTGCCGAACGACATCTTTCTAAGCAAGACATCAAGTCGGTGATGAATGTCGTTTTGGGCGCCTCCCGCTCATTAGACTTGGTGGTACCCTTGTATAGATCTAGAAGCTTTAGGTCCATGGCCCACCGCTGCTTCCACCTTCTGTCAATGCTCGGTAGTGGGTATACTGGGCGTTGTTTGTTGAGGCCTGCATCGACATTACGCGCCATCCCTCCCTGCCGAATCCACGATCGGATTAGCCATCCGTGTCGGGTATTTGACTCAACAAGATCTTCGCCTTCCTGAGTTGAGTCACCCGCTTACGACCGCCGCCGCGAACACCCTCTTCTTGCCGAACCGGTTTTGTAGTCGGGTCGACGCTGAGGCGACGAGTTATGAGCTCGTGACACCGATCATGTCGAGTGGGGACCACGCGAACACGCCCCGTATTCCTTCGTAAGTGCATGACACTCATTAATGTCGGGTTAGCCCGACACCTTGGACAACTTTGGAGTGGTCGGCATGTCGATAACCGGGAGGTTCGTTAGTTCGTCCCGAGAAGGTTCGATAAACGCTGTTTTATATGTTTATTGTTGATATTTAAAGATGAGTTTAGATCATTTAATGTGCTTATGTATCAATTCTAAATGTTTTATCTATTTCTAGAAGACATCGCTTTGGTTTTCTTGGTGTTTTGTATGTTTTTCGTGTGATAATCGATGCATAAGGTAAAGATATAACCAAAGATGATGAAATGGATATGACAAGTATGGATTTGAAAAGCTTATAATGTTAAAGAACATCTCGATAGGAGTCCATAGGCGAACGGATCGCACGGAGTTCGGACGGAGAGAACGGAGCTAAACAAAGGAAGTCAGCAGAGCTGCCGACGAGTCTGGCCATGGAGCGCCGCAGAAATCGCCCAACGCCCAAAACGCCGTAACTCGGGATCGAGTCCGGTCATGAGTCCGGCCAGGCGAGGCGGCACTTCAAATTAGGTTTTCACTTAATCTATAACAGCTTCACCGCTAACCGAACCCCGCGATTAACGCTTTCCTCGCTTTTATCTCTGCTTTTCATTTATTTTCGCTTTAGCTTTGATTTAGATTAGTTCTAGCAATAGTTATCCATCGCTTTACATTAGTTCTTCGCATTGGTAACGATTTAGCAATTTATCGTCCGGGCTTCCATCTTTTTCCCTGCTTTTCCGCCGATTTGGATACTAACCCAACCATTGTTCTTCGACGCTTTCCTACGGGTTTTATCAATTTAATTTCGCTTTTATGATTATTAGCGCATTTATGTCGTTAATTATGTCTAGCTAATTTCTCTAATCCTAGGGTTTGCATGATTCTATCCTATATGTTGTGATTCCCTCGCTATTGTTATTTACCTTCCGTGCATCGATTCATGATTCGATTGTGCTTATTTATATGTGTTGATTTCATCAATCTTGATGCATATCTAGTTGTCGGTTAATTACGAATTGTATTAATTGTCAATCGCATCTAACGCATAATACGAATGAGCCTTGAGTCGTGAATCGAGATAGGACATTTGTAGGAAGCATATTCTAGTGATCCTTTCGGAGTTGCTTATTTTCCTCTAGAGACGAATCGATAGGGAAAATTAGTAATCAACCGCCGCAATTGTCGTAATCGAAGTTGTTGGTTATATATGTGATCTGCCTTGTCCGGATTAAAACGTTAATAATAAGGATAAACATCATTGTGATAGGATTAACGATCCCTGTGGTTGGGCTTTTCGATATTTGTTTCTCGATATTTTATCGCTTTAGTTTATTTTTTCTGTTGTTACCTTTGCTTTGGATTTAATTATTCAAGCCCTAAAATTCACAACCCAAATTCTCGGCTTGATAATGATGAATTATTGTCAATTAGCTTCGTGTTTTCGGATGCAATCCCGTGGACCGATATTGCCACTCCTATACTTACACCTTTGCGTGAAAAAGGAGATCAAATTTTGGCTACTGCTGCCGGGATTGTTAAGATCACATAGGAATAATTTGACGATTTGATTTATTAATTCAAGTTATATATTATATTATTTATTTATTTTTGTTATGTTAATTTTCTCTTCTCGCAGGGTGAAGAGGCGACAAGATCTCGTGACCTCCAGTATTATTAGATCCCGAGATCGGCGGTTTCAAAGGAGAAGAGGATGAGAGAGACGGCTGCAATGGCGTACCGATCCGCAAAACGGGCATTCCTCCCCAGCAAGTTGCATCGATGCTACCGACTTTGCGCAGACGCAGCCGCCGAATACGGGAATTATTGTCCCCGCCCGGAGGAAAGACCTCGAATCACATGTACCGACATCCCACCCAACAAGCCCAAGGAGGCGTGTTGGGGCCCGCACGATGCAAACACTTGAGCTCAAACCGCCCCGATCCGTATGGTCCAAGGAGAGTAGCTGGGGAGTCACGAAGACCCGAATGCGCATTCGAACTTTTCGATATTTCAGACACCATCAAATGTAACGGGTGCCATAAAGACACGATCCGACGCGCATACCGTTTCGCCGCCAGCAGCGCAAAGATTGGTTCAAGAGTTGGACCGAGTGGGCATCGACTTGGGGAAAACTTACAGAAGTTTTTTCGAATATTTCTCCGGCGCGAAGTTGCTAAGATCATCGCCGAATCATTTTTGCCAAAACCACTACTTAATCATTATTCGAGGCATGGGAGAGATTCAGAGATCTATCGAGACGATGTCCACAACATGGGTTCTCCATGAGCAACAAAATCACACGCTCTACTCGCGGACCGATATGGCAAACGCGAGCATGGTGGACGCGCTTGAGGGGGTCGCTTATCAACCGATCAGAGACTAGGCAAGTCAGACAGAAGAGATGGTCGCCAACGCTATCAATGGCCAACGGAGAGAACGCCATCGCTCAGCAATATTGAGAGTGATTCAAATATGACGATCTCATGAAGGTTCACTCTTTTGAAGAGTCGACGAGACAGTAACGCCACCACATCAATCGAGGGAGTCTGGATTTCAACAACCTTCAAAGTTTCAATATTCGTATTCGATTCAAGAGCCGAGGAAGCCAAGTTCAAGACATGATGCGCAGCTGGTAGCAACCAACAATTGGCAACGAATCGTAATTGCTCATAAGCAACACCGGCAAAAGATAAATCATTTGAGTCCACCGAGGACGGCTATGGGAAGCATATGAAGATGTTGGAAAATCAAATGGTCAAATATCCGTACAAGTGAATGTGACTACAAAGACGGGCCAATTTCCCGAGTAATACGGAGGAACCCGAAGAACCGGGCTTCGCCATTCGCGATGAGGGAGTGGACGAGCCTACCCAGCCCCACCGAGAAAGAAGAGTAAGAAAGCATTCTCGGTGATATTCGCGACCGAGCCATGATCGCGAGCCCGATCGCGAGCCATCGTAGTATGCGAGCGCCAGATTTGTTCACAGCGACCTGGGTCAGCAAGCCAGCCCGCGAGCAATCAAGGCTGCTGGTGCCGGAAATCGATACGAGGTCGCGCTCGCAAGCTCCCCGCACGAACACGGAGATCGCCGCTGCAATAGATTCCTCGCGACGCTCCCCGCCGGTCGCGAGGTCGACCGTGAGGTGCCCCCGTGTTAATCGTCGCACGCACACTCCTCCGTCCCAAGCTTCCGACCCATTGTCGTCGAATATGACGAGGAGTTTGCTCGCGTTTCAAAGAGGTTTTTCAAAAGTTGAGATAAATTGCCTCTTTCGAAGTCAAACATGCCGGATACATGAAATTTTAAAGACGCTATAAGCAAGAAGAAATCGAAAATTTGAGAAAATTACCCAACCGAAGAATGCGCGTTTTGCAAAGGAAGCCCTCAAGGTAGGATCCCGCTTACACGTTAGAGTGCGAGATCGCCGAGCGCACTTTTTCCAAATGTTTTGTGCGACTTGAAGTAGCATCAACTGATGTCATTGAACGCTTTCAACCGCTACACCTAGAAAGATGAAGCCGACGAAGATTTCACTTATGATGGCCGACCGTCACATATCCAAAAGGTATCGTCGAAGACGTGTTGGTAAGAATTCGAGATTTTGTTTTTCCCGCCGACTTTGTTATTCTAGATATTCTAATTCAAACAACAACCACTAACTGGTAGACCTTTTCTAGCAACCGGTCGCGCTGATTGATGTGCGAGGCAATCTCACGTCAGTATTAACGATGGAGCTCAAGATTTCATATACGACGCCATCAAGCAACACGATGTTGGAAAGCCCAAGATTGTCGCCGATCACGACTGCCGCCATTAATGCTGCTTAGAGGGTACTCGACCGATCGAGAACTGTGAGAAGGAAGTTGTGGATTCCTGCATGGAACTCCGAGTGTATCGCTCAAGTTTAAATATCATAGTCAGGGTGGAGATCCGTGAATGCTAAGTTTAGAGGATCCACGAGTTGAGAAGGATTTCTCGCTGCACAAAACGCCGGATTGAAAAAGGTTAGCAATGGTCAGCTAAAGACGCAATTGAGCACTTGTGGAGGTAACCCAACGCTTTTGTTTTTTTGTTTTCGTGTTTTGTCGTCTTCGCTTGTGTTGCTTGTCTTGTTTCGCTTTTCTTTTTCGCTGCGGTCTCCGCCGATCAACGAGTTAAGTGAAGTGTGTTAATCCACGGCCAATGACGATAGAAATTTTTGTGAAATTTAATGATAGTAAGCATGATATGTTAGCAAATGACGTATGAATGACGTGAGATGGTTTAGCTTGTTGTTTTTCACCATTTGCTTATCCTCGTGAGACTCGAGTTTCAATCGTATAAACATCTTGATACGCTTTTAATGTGTGATATCATGCATGTGATTATCTTCTAGAACTTGCCGCTCTTCCTGTCGAGACCGCAATATGTGTTTCGAATTGAAAGGATAAAAGGCCATCTTTGTTAACCACATATTCACCCAAACACTAACCCGATGATATATACCATTTGCTTCTTCTTTGAGCCTTTATTGACATATTCTTTCGATTAACCGGACGATAGGAGTGTAGGATGGATATGGGAATCAAAAGCGGTGAAATTTTGACGAAGTTATGATGAGAAAAGTTTCTTTTAAAAATACATCCGTGGTAAAGAATAGTACCTTTGTTGTGAAAATTAAACCCTATAAGCTCTAGAAAGAAAAAAAAAGAAAATGTTAAGTTCACTATGAGTGTTGAGCATAAAAGGTCTTTAATCAAAGTATAGGTACCTTTCCGTGGCATTAAACGCCGATTTAGCACGCTGGGAGAAAGAGGAAAATGGACAAAGTCCATATGTGTTTAAATGTATAAATGGTGGTGCTTGGAATATTCTTGAGTCACTTAGCCATATTTTATCCTACCTTAACCAATGTGCCTACATTACAACCTATGAAAAGACCTCGATCCTAATTTGAACACAATGACGCGGTGGAGATATTAGAGGAACGGCAAGCCTATGGTAAGATGTTGCATTGCATTGTTCGCTGAGTGTATACACATCCTTAATTTCTTGGCGAGTTTGAGGTATCCTCTATACCTACACACATGCCTTGCGTGGTCAATTAAATGAAGCTTTGTCGAAATTGTTGTTTGTGTCGAGTGGACTAACGCCATGTGCACTAATGTTTTTGAGCTGATATGTTTCGAGGCTAGAATGGTTATCCTTTGCTACGCTGATCTTCGCTTGTCTTTTCGTTTGCTTTTTGTTTGAGGACAAACAATGCTTTAAGTTTGGGGTTTGATAAACGCGATTTATATGTTTATTGTTGATATTTAAAGATGAGTTTAGATCATTTAATGTGCGCTTATGTATCAATTTAATGTTTTATCTATTTCTAGAAGATATCGCTTCGGGGTTTCTTCTTTGGTGTTTTGATGCTTTTCAAAGATAATCGACGATAAGTAAAGATGTAACCAAAGATGATGAAATGGATATGACAAGTATGGATTTGAAAAGTTTATAATGTTAAAGAACATCTCGATAGGAGTCCATAGCGCAAACGGATCGCACT